>DF819244.1:172418-204228 GCA_000836175.1 Taphrina flavorubra JCM 22207 | reverse complement strand
TGGACTCATGGCTGTGGGCTCTAGAGCTCTTGTCGGCATCAGGGGTAATCCCTAATGCCTTGGCGTGCTCTGAGCTCACATCCGTGGTACAGTGCAGTTGGCAGCGCTGTGCAGAGAAGCTGTGCAATTATATCTGTAGCAGAGGAACCAGCCGTAGAAGCCGTGAAGATTACATGAGCAGAGAAGCTCATGCCGGGTGGCCATGGGACTGGGCTTCATGGTGCGCGTCAAAGTTTTCCAACACAATACCTGCCTCCAAAAAGGGCCTTGCTCTAAGGTGAGGATTTTTCCTACACGATACCTAAATGATTGGCTGACATTCATTTTCTGACACGATACCTGGTGGGCGCCACCATCGATAAGAATACAAGCGGTACGAGTGCTCTAGACCAATCAGCGGCTGAGTTTCAAAAGTTTTCCGAGACGATACCTCTGAGAATAGGGGTAGCAGAGCGCGCCAAAAAAGTGGGAACTCCCCGCTGGTGGGCACAGGCAAGGTTTGGGAATCTGGCAGTTTGCGATGCATTGCAAACCTGCAATGCGCGCTAAAAATTGGAATGTGCTTGTGTGGAGGGAGTCCGGCTCCTCAGAAGAGAATTTGGCACACGTGGCACGACTTTAAGGTGGAGATCTAGAGTTTGAGGCAAACCCTAACCTACGCAGTCTATTAAAATCCCCTATACCATGACCAATATGGCCGAGCCCCTCACTTCTCTATGCAAGGTAGACCTAGTTGTAGTTGAGCTCAGCGGCTGAATACTATAATAGATCACAGATTTGACGTTTGACATGGTTGTATGAATGAGCTAATTGGTATCTCAGAAGGAGGAAAGATCTTTGCTGGTGATATTTCTATGGCCGTTGACGAGAATGGCCATCAAGGTGAAGCGAACCAAGATGTAGGGCCGTTGTTGACGATTCATGATCAGTGCAAGATCCCTGAAACTCACTAAAAATGCAATCATTGATTTATGCACGTTTTTTGTACAACACCTCGAAGCCAACAACGTTTGTCTGGCTTGTGAATCTTGGAACAGGTGTTGCCACATGAAAGCCTGCAAGCGCCCGCTATAGTCCCGATCCGAGGCAGGTAATCCATTCAGTCAACCAAAATGCTGCAATAGCTAGCTATAGTAAAGCAGAAGTGAAGACTCGAAGATCACAAATCTTAATTGTCTGGTCGTCATGTGCATGTGGAGACAGATTGATATAGCCATGGCTGCTTCCCCTCAAGTAGGAACAAGTAGCTATCCTTAAGCTTTGTGGAAGTCGCAATTGTGTGTTCCGGCAGCCAATTTGCGTCAGAATCAGGCGTCACTACCTTTAGCCCCAGATGACTTTTCATTCCATTGCAGTCTCGAATAAAGACTAGAATTGGCTCACAAACCGAGCAGAACTAGACACCAACACAACATGGGTTGGCGCTACAATATTGATCCCGGGATGCAGGTGGCTTTTCCACACGGCGCACCGGGTGGCTTTTGCACACGCCGCAATCATTTACGCCAAGGTGGCCACTTTGTCCCAATCATGATCATGCATATGACTGTCTGACAGCTTGAGATCTTGACTTCTCAACACTGGTCCTGAATCACCAGCTACCAAACGTTGAGTCAAGCGGGCTTATCATGCTAAGATGAACGCTGTAAAGTACGCCCAGAACGTTTTCAGATGAGTCTGGTGTACGAATGATTTGCTTGTGCACAAGAATTATCCAGGCCACGATGCAAGCCAAAATCAAACAATTGCAGTATAAAGTGCGCTACATTGTCGCTGCAGATAAAAAGCAGTGCAGCCCAGGTCAACTGTTCCAAATCGAACGGGCACAATTATTGCGGCCCCTTTCCCATACAATCGGTGTATTGCACTTCTGGTGGTTCGGTCTCGAACGATGTCAGTACACAGAGCTTTAGTAATTGCGTGACATTCTTCAGTTGTGGCAGTGGCTCATGCGTCACCAACCACACGTCCGATGGCACAAACATGGTCAACTGTGACGGCTCAACCTCCAGTCAGGGCGAAACCATCTCCGGAAGCAGCGGTACCGCAAGTTCGGGCACGACCAATACATGTGGAAAATGCGTGTTGAATCCAGCCCTGAACAAAAATTGTGCGGCTGAATATGGCCTTGTTTATGCAAGCTCGGCAACAGTAGCGACCACTGTAAAGCAAGCAGCAACATCGACCACAGCTGCCACAACAATCAAATCCTCAGCGGCGACAATTGCAGCCTCTCCAGCTGCTACCACTGCTGCAAATGCGGTTCAGGTAAATAACGTCGCGACCACCGGTTCGACTTCTTCCAGCACGAATCCAGTGGTCTTGCAAACGACACAGGCAGCATCAACAAAATCAACCACTTCGGCCGCGAGCTCACTATCCAAGCACAAATTCTCCACTATCTATCCGTTGTGTTTGAGTGCGATAGTAGTCCTACTTTGGAACTAGATAATAGTACAGTATATGTTTGCATGCAATCTTCTTTGCAAAGCATAGTGAAATCAAGAACCTCTAGTCTTCCGCGATAGTCTGAACACTCTTTTTGTATACAGACGGAGTCATGACCTGCAGTACTGTCAAAATGTCACCGTGATGAGCAGATGCAGACAAAGAGGCGATCGCTGGCACGGAATTCACAGCAGACACCAAGACACAGAAGATGGCTAGACTCGTGTTCACGCATCGAGAGGTGCAATTGCAAGCCACTCATGCCTGCGACGGCAATAATGACGTCTCGGTCTTGAAGAACGGTCCCAGGAGACAAAGAATGTCGTTTCTGGCAGAAATACCACTGTAACGTTGCCTTGGCAACGACCTGAAAGTGATAGGTGAATGTCTTCTAAGTAATGAATGGATTCCCTAGGCTAGAACGAGGGTTAGATATATATACTAGCCGTCGACAAGCTCGAACGTCTCAGATCAAGGAGCACATGTTGCAGCTACATCTTATCAAGTTTTGAGCTCAAAACAACCCAAATTGAGCTGATCAATGTCAGAGATAATTTGCAATGTCAAAAGCACCCTTGCATATTACAGACTTGATCGTTTGTGATCGCACGAAAATAAGGTGATAGTTGGTAAAGCGAATCTTTGGAGCTGTCTTTGAATGCCTTTAGTCTTTCTCAATTGTCATAGACATCAATTCTTTGCATTGAATAGTTTGGCAACTGAAGGAATGAGAACCATTGTTATGTATGTGTTGCCTGTGGGACTGACTAAATGCAGTATTACAAGTCCTATGACTTGCACATCCTCAGAAGACTGCCACATTCGAAGGTAGCAGAGTTCAAATCGAATCGAATTTTAAGTCCACAGCGGAACTGGAAAAAAGTTAAGCGTCTGGACACCTCAGCTGCGATGGCCAGTACTGGCGCTCTGAAGACTATCAAGTTGGACGGACTTGAGGACGATGACATGACAATGTTGGGAGTGGACCAATACCGTATTGTTGCAGTCGCGGAGTACAACGCTATGCCTGGCACTGATGCTCCAAGAATCCAGCGGATAAGTCCTCGTGCGACTAAAAGAATCGAAAGCAATCCTCGATCGGAAGTGATGATTGCACAGCTCATACTGACCTTTTTCGGGAAAAGAGAGATGTAAGTAGCAAGTCACGCTATAAGTTACATACACTTGCAACATCCTTGCATTATTGGTCTGCAGAAAGCCTTGTGTGTATTTGCCCGGCGCCGAGCTACTTTTGCGTTTTTGGATCAATCTGCTGCTTGGAACCGTATCGAGGTTGCATGGGATTGACCGCTTCCTCATGTCGTGGTGTACTTTGTGAGATGATAACGGCAGGTGTTGTACAACTTAGCATATCATTGATTGTAATCTTTCGTTCTTCGTTGTTATGAAAGGCCCTGGCGCCCGCGATCTGAGCCAGAGGGATCGATTTTGTCTTGTTTGTGTCCGTGCGGGCTTCTGTCAGCATTGTGCCAACCTCGCTCCAAATTATCGTGCCTGGATGGATAAGCTGTGCAAAGCTACCAAGATTCGAGCTAGCGTCGTGTCAGCTCGAGCGGACTCGAGCCATTCCGAGTCAATTCGAGCCTACTTCACGAAGCTGCAGAGATTCGTGCCAATTTGTGCCAGCTTTGCGAAGTTACAGAGATTTGAGCCAAGGTCGTGTCAACGGGGCCTATCCGAGGCAGCTTTTCAGAGCTGTGAAGAATTGTTAATTCCGCAGGTCAAAGTATAGCTAAACGTGGCCTCTGACACAATACAGTAGCTAAATTTCCAGAAGTCCGTAGAATACTGCATCAGTCTCATGTGCTATGCGTACAAATTCTTTTCTCACCCTGAGAGCCCGAAGAAAGAATGGTCACCCAGCACGAGCAAGCGATTGACGATGTTCAACGAGTTGCAAGCCGATGAAATATTGACCGACGGAATGTGCTAGAGCCTTAAAGCACCTCATAGCAAATTCAATCGTCGCACGCAACAGTTGTTGTTGGATTCGATTTGCATTTCAAAGAGGCGAATATTAATCGAACCAATTACCATAAGATTGGACCAGGTATTCTGTTGTTTGACTCTGAAGAACTCTCTTCGTTGTAGACATATCCTGCATACTTTGCAGCTCATCTATATGAGATTAATCAACGTCCGCCTGATCAGCAGCAGTCAGACTGGCAACTGAAAATAGATTAAACTGTTTCAGTGCTGTTTGCTTAACTGATCATGAGCGGGATCAAGATCGAAAGCTTGATACCAAGCTTGAGTCATTCCACAGGCAGACGTCTATGCTACTTCCCGTCAGATGATCTCGGGGCATATGGTTTTTTGACGTGGTCAGGTTCTGTCCTGCTACTGTAGCTGCTTCAGATCGCTTTCAAATGGGTCTTTATCGTATCAATTATGGTAGATCACAGTTCATCGTACACAACAGGATTACGACTGACTTTTTAGTCCGAGAAAAAACATGATGTATTCTTCCGCTACAGGTATGTCCGCATTGCAGTCACCTGGCAAGTCCGCACATCAGTAACAGCACCGCCGCCTAGAGCAGGACCAAGTACTAGCCCTGCCTCCTTGTACTCTTCTCGAGCAGAGTCCGAAAGGTCTCCAGACTATCCTTACATGTACTCGTCCGATATGGCACACTTTACGCCGTCGCGGGTACGACTCGAGCAATACATCGACACAGTCCTTGTATCGCGTTTCTTTTCTTTCGGTCTGGGATTCTGCACGACTGTAACAGATTTCGATTGCAAGCCAATCATCTTGGTTGTTGTCAACGACTTGACAAAAGTCACACTGCCACGCAGCTTCGAAGGAAGGAAACCAGATCGCATTCAGTGAGGGCGGACTCGGAAATCTGCAAAGAGTTGCAACCGAAACTAGCATACGCGTAGGGAAGTCTTGATTTCTTGGTTGCCATTAATGATAACGTTCGAGCACAGCAGGTACATGCAACCATCTCAGGCCTATAGCTCACACTGCAGATCGCGTAAGGACACTGCCACGTCGGCACGGTATCACGACAGGTTTATATCACTGACGAATTAGAGTACCTGGACGCAGTACTCGTCAAATTCGACCTTACTAGGCTTCGGGGCATGAGCTCCATGGACCTCAACGATCTTACACCACTACAGCCGTTCTTTATCAATAGTAAGACTGTCTTGCATGGAAGCATCGCACCGGAGCTCATAGCGCCGAATCAAAAGGTTGAAAAGGTCGGCAGGACTACCGGCTTCACCAGTGGCCACATAAACACTGTCAAGCTACGGGGTACGATGGAGACACCGTACGGAACCATGATCAATTTTTTGGCATGAGGTGTGATGGCGAAAGAGAAAGACGGCAAGTTTTTTGGCACGAGGAGAGTTGGGGTCGATTCTGTACACCGGCACTCAAGTAGTCGGTCTGCTATTCGGTTGGGTGAATAGGATCGTGGACGGACGGGGTGTGAAAAGATCACTTTTAGCGCAAGTTGCACGCCTGCAAAAAGAAGTTGGAATCTGACTTGTTTTGAGGTATCGCTCACTGGAAATGTTCCTATTTTCTCGAACAAGTCGATCGTACTTTAGTATATTTTAGATTGAGCATATCCGAAGCGAAGCAAAAATTATGGTCATACGTATGCATCAGTGATTATCTTCTGTGTGAGGCCTATCAAGACCAAGCGAGTATTCATGATCAGAATCTGTTTGCTGAGATATGGAACATCACAAATAGACAATCAAGTAGTGCATAATGCACTACTTCTTACTTACTGATTGTGTTCATCAAAAGCTTTCATCTTAGCTGGCGTCAATATTGAATGGAGGACCGAAAGCTAAGCTTTTAAAGCGTCACGGGAAACCATACTCAGAAGTAATCATCTGGCCATCAGCTACAAGTAACCGTCCGTGTGCTGAAGACTACGTCTAGTTCTATATGTTCCTCCACTCCTTGAGGTCTTTTCGGTACGAAAGTCCCAAAATTCATCGTGGCCATGTGCAAGTAGTAAGATATGCTTACGAATATATACCAATCAAGCAACGTGTATGCAGTGCTCTTAAGCTTGCAATTGTTGATATTCAAATGCCTCGTGCAATCAGCACGTCACATCGCCTGCGATCAAACTCAGCTGATCAGCAGCAAGACTACAGAATCTGATCGGTTCTCGGCTACTGATGAGCACTCTTGTGTGCAATAGCGCTTCTCCGGATCAGTGATGATTTCAAGGACGATCCTGCAGTGTCTTGAACAGTCTCACAGTTTATTGTCTTTGTTATGTATAACCGTTCCGGGAGTCGATGCTTCATCAGTCAGCAGCATCACGGCTTGAGTTTGCAGTCTCTTACAATGTTTTTGCAAGGATGGTCGCTGGTAAAGTCTTGCCTGATTACATCTCGATAACAAACTTTGAGCGTCTACGGACTCATTATGAGGTCAAGAAGCACGGCGTGCAGAGCACATGATGCATGGCAATATCGCAATTTGCAACGAATAAACCGCATGTGGTAGAGTCTCCTGATGCGCCCCTCGAGCTGCTTTTCTAAGTCATCAACTGCAGTGCAGATGGCTCGATTTTCATGTATAATATGGTGTATAATTATAGCTATAGATAAGTATATACTGGCCGGCGTGAACTTGTTGTAAGTGGTCAGAAGGATCACTCATTTCGTGCTATATACAATAAAGCACGAACATATTCGTCGCGAGCTGTGATCCAAGCATCCTCGGTTTCTCCGTTTGAGAGTGTCTCTAGTTTTGAGAGCCATATTTCGGCGGCTCCGGCGCACATAGCCAATCCGCCAGCGAGCCAGCCCGAGAGCTCGAATTCAAGACTTGGACCCGCCGCCTCCAACTGTTGGAACAAAGCTATTGGCCCAGCCAATAGCTTTATTACCAGATGCCAGACATTTCTGACGATTGGATGCGAAGACATCCACCTTAGAGAACCTGCAGGCAACCAATGTGGCAGCAGCAGCAAGATAGCGCTTATGGCCGCCAATCCCCCAGGGACCATTGCCCAGGCTGTATCTTGAGAACCGGCTCGCAAAACCCGGTGCCAAAACATAAGAGCACGAATAAAAGCCCCACGAACAGAGTAAGCTCTGGCCTTGCAGAGGCGGCCAAGGAGTATGGTCTTGTCTGTAGAAGCTGACCATGCCCCTGCAGGCTTTGTCGATGTCTTTAGACCTCACGGGAATTCAGCCACTCACTGACCTTTGAACCATGGCTTCGGGCTTACCATCTGTGTCAAGTCTTCCGATGCCTCGCTACATTGCTTACATTCCGACGTAGTTGAATTATTCGAGTAGTACAGTCAACATGTTCAAATCTTCTGTTGAGCAAGAATCAACAAGCTAGGCTCCTGCTTCAAAGTGTCAGCCGTGATTTAATTGACATTGATGTAAGGCACCGCTATCCTCGATTGGACCATATCTGATGAAGGCGTTGCGACTGTGGTGCAGAATTGCAGACTGACATTGTACCAAAGCGACCGTGGCGATCGAGAAAGTCGACATGCCCCTCATTACTACGACTGTCAGGACTTCTGAAGCCCGGGCAGAACACTGCGACCGCCACGTACGTGAACAAACTATTTCGTCATATAGATTCGTGGCAAAGCATTTCAAGTCGTGTAGATTCGTGCAAATTCGAAGCTGAATAGTAAGTACAGACTTTCATTCGGCACAGGGTTGTGTTCAGTGATAATTTGATAACGTGTTAGCAGGACACCGGTGAGATGTTTGAAGCAATATATCGCCGTACGTGCGTTCAAACACCGAGAAATCAGAAGTGATCGTTCCCGTCACCATCTGCACCTTCTCCGCAGGCACAGACGCTGACGAAATGACGTGTTGACTGCTCCTAGCGAAGGATAAAAGATTGATTGTCCTCGTCTTGGTGTAAATTTATACCTGACAAGTTCTTGTGCTTATGGATGTTGCAAACTCGTGCAAAGTCGTGTTCAATTGATATGCAGTCAGCTGGATCGAATATGGCGTCAGTCTGTGCGAAGAATTTGGAGAATATGATATCGTGTTGTTGTATTCAGTTGTATCAAGATCTTACCATTGCAATTGGAGTAAAGGCAGGGAACACGTAGAGTGATCATTTGGACCAAATTTTTCCAAGCCAGAATTCACTCACATTAGGCAATGGGTGCTGCTGAGATCATGGAGACACACGGAGTCAGTGTTGTGTACACAGATAATTCTGTTTCGCTGATTGATTGATTGATTGATTGATTGATTGATTGATTGATTGATTGATTGATTGAGTGCAACTGCACTCGTACTGATCAATTTTGAAGTCAACACAAAATTTAACGCTTATGCGCCTCGTGCTCTCATCACGACTGCAAGTCAATCTAAGAAGAAACCTCACAAAACATCTCCTCTAGATCTGCACATCACGACCGAGCTGGGTTCATTAATCCACATGAAAAATACCCGATTGGCGAGACGAAGTTGAAGTGGCGCCGCCACAACCGTGTGGCTCATGTTCGCGAACTCTTGTGAAGTTGAAACGAGCAATGCGAGGGAGGATGAGCTCACTTTGGAACATGAGCTATAGCTGGCAGCGACGCGTCGCTGCACAGAGGTAACGATGGTGAAGTTGAAATCAATTCTGTCTAAGGCAACTAGTTAAAACTGTGAAAGGTGCGATATCGCGGATTTAAAGATGATTCGGTCGTGAAAAGACCGGTACCCTCTATAGCTATGGTAGTGAGCCGGCGCCGCGTAGCGGCGCATTAAAATCGCGTGAATGGCTGAGCTGAGCAGCGTCGCCGAATCTTTGCTAGGGAGCTCAGCTTCGTAGCTCAACACGAACTCCCGCCCGTGAGGTCAACCTTGGAAGAGGGCTCCGACGTCTGAGTTCCTCCGCACTGCAATTCTCCATATCGATGGCTACCTACTGTAGTGCACGAACAGGGCGACTCAAGTTGTGCCCCGGATTGCTTGAAGTCCTGGCACAGGCATCCACGGCGCTATACACTATCAAAACTACCAAAACTGTCATGTCAATGGTTTCAAGTCAATGGGTCGCTTTCAGAGAGTTTTGGAGCACACCATTACATCTTCTCGGCGTAGAGGCAAAGACTCGCAGGGCGATCTTGCAACTCAAGCAAGAACTGGTTTTGGAAGGACGAGGACACGACATAGATCGAGTGGAGATCAAAAACATGGAACTGGCTGTTCATGAAATGTCGGCATTTGATCAGTGCGACCAAAAGCTTCGATCGGAAATCTGCGACAGTATGCAATATGGACTCAGAATCTGTTTACACGTCCCAAAAATGAAACTTCTAAACATCATACATGGTCAAGCATCCATGGACAAAGTCAATGAGGCACTCTTACATGGTGAAATTGCTCTACTGATCTCCCGCAGAGCACATGAGCTGTGGGAAAATGAAGTAGCAAGGGCTGCGCTGCTGATATAAATTTGCACAGTATCCACTCTTCGTGGTGCGTCCTCATGTGCGCGCTCTCATCAGAGTTGTCCAGCTGTCGTTCTTCTGTGGCTTCAACACGCTGGACAGCCAAGTTGAGCACAGTATCCGCAGAATTGTCGAAACTGAAAATTTCTTTCAAAGAGTACGAAATAAAAGGTATTACCAACAAGAAAGTCACATTTTACCAGGGCGAAAACATCCAGCAACTCAACGGCATGCTGTCAGAACACATACCGGCAGAATTCCTGTCAAAGCATAACATCTCTTACGGCGCAATGTGGCTACAAGGAATATTCAGGTCGTTCAGGCAGGCGTTCAGAGCATGTCTGCTGATAGGATTCGTGATTGTTCCGGATCTTCCACCGGCATGCGTTAGGCATCAGTCAGGGCACACCGAACGTCTGGCAGCCAGCCCGGCCAGAACACATGAGTATGAATCCCAGAAGAAGTCAAGAGCTTTTCTGTCATGTTCTGGGCTTGATGTCTCTACCGGAGGCCGCATGAACAGAATCTTTCTGTCTCAGGAATATATCTTTTACGAGTGTGTCTATTCTGCACAAAACGTTTGATCAGCACTAGTCATAATTCGTGGAAGGACAAACATCCATCACACGCTCGGTGGTCATTGGTCACAATGATGGCTACTGGTTGAGCGTAGCGTTCAAAATGGCGCCAACCAAATTATCGCGAATTCAAAGTTCGGTAGGCAACGAGATTTTGACGACAGGCGAGAAGCAAGTACAAATCCGCCGCGAAAATATAATGGCCATAGCCATCATAATTACCAGATTCTCTGCCTCGAAATTCTTTTTGAAAGAATGTTCGTGACACATCGAGCGCTTTCACAGACTGTGCCATATTCGTAATGCAGCGGCTGGTCTGTCTATCATGCCTTCGGCCTAATCGCACGGTCGCGATATTCATAAATATATCGATAAAATGCATCGATGAAGTCGAAATATATATACAAGAAAGATCACACTCTAGGCCGGCCAGTGAAGTTGAGCCAGAATTTCTCCAGCCGGGGTTCATCCGTAACAGGCAATAAATACTGCTGAGATCATTGCAACACAACTGGACAGTGTTATGTACACATGTACAAATACATCGGATATTTAGTTTTTTGATCAATTGCACTCAATCGAATTGCCAGTGTGATCCCCGGCCATAAGCTCATGCTTCTCCCGAAGTCTGACCGCGGCCGCAAGTCAATCATGACATCTGTTTGCCTATAGCATAAATAGAGCAATTTTTAATTTGGATCTTGGCGATCAAATGCTTGCAGGCTACAATATTTGAAAATCAAGTATCTCCAGTTTGACGAGCCCAGTACTATAGCTACAGCCGAAAGTGCTTCTGCATATAGCTGATCAAGATCAAAGCGCTTTTGTTGATGTGCACATGACCAGCGCGTCACGTCTGCAAACAAGACTCAGCTGATCAACAGCCAGACTGGTGATTGAGATTAGATTAATGATCATAAACTACTCCAGGACTTGTTTGCTGGCAATCCTCTTTGCAAAATCTTTTTCAGCAGCAGAAATTTCTCAATCCCGTCGATTCGTCACACAACCTTCTTCACATTTAGCATGTAGACATCGTTTATTTTCAATCCATACCATGCGGTGTAAGTGTACCGATATGTTGGCATTCTATCTGACTGACACAGGACTGTAGCGATCACTATGGCGTAGGCTGATGCTCTGCACTTTATTGCCCTGGAACTCTCGGTAAGACTACCAGTGCACAAATCAAGGAGTAATTGCAGGTCGTGTGGGAGATCGGACTCATTGTTCGGGCACGGAGACACTCCCTGCCTCCATACGACAGCATAAACAATGGAGTTCGTGGAAGTCATCAGCAAGATTGCAATCGTCGTGCAGGCATGATGTCACTTCATGCATCAATAAGACAGCAAAAAACATGGATTCAGTCGATATTGTCGTAGCACTGGCTGTTATCGTGCACTTACTACGCCGGAGCGCAGCGCAGTGAGTGCAGCAGAGGCGGCAGCCAATCTGGAACGATTCGTAAGTCCACTACAGCCATAATCGGCAATTGGCTATGACGTTTCCTGCACACCGTGACAACGCGGCTAACGAGATCCAGTTGGAGGACAACCGGGAGGTTGTCCTCACCAGCCCACTGGTCAGGCTCGGGGAGCACCGTCCACGGCGGCCTTTGGCCGCCGTGGCGGCAGCAATCTTTATTCTTTTGTGTTTCGGTGCAGGGTACTGCGGGTCAGGGCTCAGCGAGCCACTGTTGGTGTGGGCAATGGTGCCCGGTGGACTGGCAGCCATCGCGGCCATCCTCTTGCTCATTCCACGGTGGCTCCCTGCTGAGTCCTTGGGCTGGGTACCCTGGCAGCCGCTGGCTCGCAGCATCTGGCATGTATTCATCAAGATTCTGGCGGGTCCCGTCGCGCTATTTCAACAGATGGTCGACCCGCCGGAATCTGATGAGTACATGCGGCCAACCTTCACTCTCTCTGACTGGTACACTTGTGAATTAGTCATGGGAGCCGGATTGGCCGAGGAAATCTTAGCGCGGCTGGAGGCCGCGACCGTGGACGAGGAAGCGAGGTGGGTGGCAGCACGCGGTGAATTTGTTGATCGTCTGGTGCGGGCGGCACTGGCCGCTTAGAGTGCCTGTTGTAGACACTGAAAAGTAAGCCTTAAAAAAGTGACTAGACTGGTAAGTTCGAGTCCGTGGCTGGATATGACTCTTGCACATGTCATCGAAAGGCAGAAGACTAATTGCCCTCAGATCAGGAGTCAAAAGCTTTCGGTCACGAATTTACACGAATTGACACAAATCTATGCAGAGCCAAAGCTCACAGTGTATGGACACTGCTAATCTCCAACTACACATCAAACCGTACAAAATTCGGATCTCGCTTCGGGGCAATAAGAAGAGAGGGACTAGTGAGAACGAAGAGTCCATCGTTCAGTGCTCAGAAACCTTGATTCCGCTGAGCAATCGAGGCATAGTCTCGCAATAGTCGCAACAAGCATGTTAGTTACAAGATCTTTGCACAAGAAGTGAATAAGATGCTTGGAATAGTCCTTACAAGATGCAAGATTGCAACACAAAAATTTCCATTCAGCATCCTTGTGCACCATACGCTCTTTCGTGTTTCTGGTTGGTGTAACTGGCCAGAACCGATTTTCCGTCCCGGCTGACTGAAAGAACGTCTTGTGGCAGATTAAAGCATCCGATGCTTCGTTGTCAATATGAATGGAAAAACTCGATTGCGACAGGCGCGATTGGAACGCTCATTTCATCCTATCTCGAGCCTCTTGAAGCTAGATACTGATGGTAACGGACAAGCGAAACACGTCGTATAGCTGCAGAACTCACCCTCAAAGCACGACAATCATATGGACTTCAGCTTTCTATTCCGTCCAGCATGTCTTTTATGCTTGGTTACACGGCCAGCTAGTGGCATTCCGAAGAGCAGCTCGATTCTGTCCGTGAGCTCGATCCTGTCAGAAGATCAAGGCAGCTCGGAAGTGCTGAAGTTTCACGCATTCCGGGAGCTGGTGAGGCATATACTCGAGCGTATGGACACTGATATCCTTGCATTGCGCATTGAACCATACAAAAGCCGGACCTCCCTTTGGGGGAAAAAAAAGGGAGCGGTCAGCAAAAACGACTGGGTCCATCGTCCAACGTGGCAGTCTAATTCCGCTAATAGACATAGAGGACAAGTCTTGTGACGGCTGCAACAAGCATGACATATACGAGAACATCTTTGCACAGGAAGTAGGTGAAATGCTTGGTATAGTCCTTGCAAGATGTGAGGCCTTTAAAATACAGAAGTCCTCGCTCGGCAATTCTACGCACAGTTTACTCTTTCAGTGTACATCACCGAGGAATATACCTGGTCAAAATTGACTTCTCATCTGATCATCTTGAGGCTTGCGAAGCGTTTCGGCTCGACCGACGATCAGCCACGGTGAGACCTGGTCCGAAAGAAGTTATCGGTTGGACGATATCGACGAGCTGTGACATTGGCATCTGCCATGTATCTTACTTTTCAAGCAATCGGAAAGCGACTTAGAATACGACCAGGGAATATTGCATGAGAGATCTTTCCAGCAAAGATACGGAAGCAACCATGGCGAAGTCCTACCGCTCGAGAATCAGATGTAAACGAGGATTGGGACGGACTTGCTGTATATGGCGTTCATGCTGCGCGTCATATGCATTGGTAGAGCATGACTCACAATATTCAAGGTCTGTATGTTAACATCGGTGCTCGTCATATGAACACGCGTCATATTGTCTTTGATGGACCATTGGTCGATGCGTCGCATCAAATGAATGTCATGGACGTAATTTTTTTTCCATCATGCATTTGATTCAATCGCGCGGTCGTGATCTTTATAGGTATATATGTGATAAAAATGCATTGACGAAATAAGCATATATATACAAGAAAAATCGCATCCGTCCTCAAGCAACCAGTGCCGTTTGCAGCAGGCGCTCCACAAATTCGTCCTTGCGGCTTCCCAGCTCGCCAGCTCAGTACCGATAGCCAGACGAAAGAGGTTTTGTGAAATGCAAGAGGACAAACAAATCAGCAGAAAGTGTGTTAGTGGGCTGAATTAAAAGTTGTACCTTCACCCGCGGGATAATTTCCAAGTGGTTGCGTGACACCATATGCTCCGGGGTGCATTGTTCTTGTCCTTGTGGTCGTACGTGTCCTCGAAGAAGATCAGAGCACATCCATTGATCGGCATAGTCCTCAGGGGCATGAACGTCGTACCTGCAGAACTGTATCTCGCACCAGTCGCGAGATTGACCTGATTGCAATATTCATCCTCGGCAGTTGCGACCTCCAGCCGCGCTAAAAATGGCCCGCATGTACTCATCAGATTCCGGCGGATCAACCACTTGTTGGAAGAGTGCTATGGGACCTGCCAAAGTCTGGATCAATACATGCCAGATACTCCGTCGTCCCCTCTGTTTCTCCGTCTGCATTTTCACAAAATTATAGAAGGAACGATAGCTGTGTCAAAACCCGGGAGTGACCGGGCAAAACACGCTCCAATGCCATCACGGTACCTTTGAGTTGTTACAAAGATGTGTATTTTCTTGAATTAAGGGACAGATCCAGGAAAGGTCGTGCAAAGCCGTGTAGATTCGTGCCAGAGGTGTGCAGAGGCGGCACGTATGTGGTCGGACCCACTTGAAATCACATGTATCGTCGTTGACGTAGAATTCGCGGATCTTCGCATACCGGCATCTTTGAGCAGGTACGTTGCTGTAGCTCCATTGAATTTATCCACATTCGAGCTGCGTTCTTGACGTCGACTTGTTCACTAATATCCTGTTTGAGTTTCCAAATCGAATCATCCAATAGCACCAAATGGCAAGCTCCAAAGTTTGACACCTTTGCGAGGTAGATTGTCATATGTATTGAAGGACGCAAAGTGTGTCTCTTGAGTAGAAGACAGCGACATTGCTGTAGTTTGATACACTGTCTCGAGTTTACGCGTCTTCTCTACGTTGATTCGTTCCTTCATATGCTCGAGGTGGTGAATTCCTACCTTTCTGCGTCACCAAATGTGAAGATTGACCAAGATTTAGTATTTTCCTAGACCAGTCGGCAGTCACGGATTTCTTGTCGAAATTTTACATACAGCCGGTACAAGATCGTAACCACTTTTCTCAATTCCTGAACATTGTCAAAGCTATAATTCTGTTCTGAACGGACGATCGTCACGCGTCGTTCATTGAGCTTACCCTCGACGCAGTCTCTTAAATAATCGTCAGTGAAGATGACTTTGGCGAAATATGCCCGTTGATGGTGTACTCCGACCGACCAGACAGTGTACGAGATATCCTTCGCCGCACGCTCACTTTTAAGTTTCAGAGCTTCAATTCTAGCGAGCATGATGGCCAGCGACTCGGCGAATTCCTGCGCGAATATGTTCTCGTACACCTCGACGGAGTTTGAGCCCGAACGTGATATGCACCGCACATTGAGAAACGGTGTTTCGCCATATTTTGTGTTACTAAGTTGAATACCACCATTAGTTATTACACAAATCGGCTTTGGCCAGTAGACCGAGTCAACCTTACAAACGTAACCTGTAGTGCTTATCATAACTGTTGCATCCCGCAGACAAGACTGGATGTGATGCAAGAGCTGAAAGAATGCTGCTTTTGTCAGACTTTCTCTTTGTCTTTGTTTGTCCGCCGGAACAGAGTCTTGGTCTAGTACGAGGGTGGGCTTCGCGTCGCTATGATGCTGCATTCTTTTCAGCTCCTTCGGACATGGCGCATTTTTAACCAATGCTTCGTCGAGCTCGTGCTCACCACCAATTTTCAAGAGTCCGAGAACACTCCTGTAGAATCTGTACAAGTCGGTTGGACCACGATACAATAGATCATTCACTTCTTCCACAGTCATCTCTCTGGGCTCTTTTTGGATCGGAGCAAGGATCGATTGCAATATAGTGTCGTTCGCCAGGTCCTGATCGTCTAGTTGATCGTCCAGCATTGTATCGATGGGAACACCTTCATCGTCGACGTTCATGTACTCTAACTCGACTCGAGTCCATTTGGACGCCGATGAGAGCAAGAATCTAGGGACCGGTTTCTTTGTGGCATTTGTCACTGGCATAGAAAGGCAAAAGCAACAGACAGAAAGCAAGTCAAGTGTGCTTTATTTGCCAGGAATTCATATAGGCATATAAATGAAAAAGTGGACGGATCATCCCTCATTTTATCTCTGTTTATGAGTGACTCTTATGTGTGCAGGCAATTTCATTTTGATGACTGTAGAGAGTCACGAGACGGTCGAGGGGTGACTGGATTTGGAACACATGGGATCGAAATCGATACGCGGAGTTAATCCATTTTGAATGGCGTACTGACATTTTATAGGCATTGGAAGTGGTCACGATTGCGACCAAACCGAGCCTACATGCAGTGTGATTCATTCCCCAATAGACGAGCTGCGGTGCAATTGTTTGCGAGGGGCGTTCGGCTTTCGACGTGATTGTAAGTTGAGCCCTGGCATTTGTACAGACCTGAGTAAGCAAGTAGTAATGCTAACCACGGAAGTGCACAACTCGTGCGGGACAATGTGATGGCACGTTTGACAGGGTCTTCTGTCCCTGAGCAGACCTTGGAACCATGACACCTTGGCGATAAAGGACTCTAAGCGTCCAAAAATTTGATGTCGTGAGCCTCGACAGCACGATGCCTTGTGAAGCCTTATCGTGTCGAATATGCTTCAATCGCCCTCGAGTCGTGTATGTGTCATGTATAGTGTCTGATGGACCTCTGGAGAACGATATATTTTTTCGTACGAGTTTCAAAATCTCCTCATGGTTCCTCAAGGACGTGGTTTGTGCTTGCAGACTTGGCAGTTCGTAATGTCATCGCTACCGAGGCTTCCGGATCGGCGTCGCAATCAGGTCGAGAACTGCTGTAGGCAGTACTTTTCGGGCTTTGTGTTGCCCAGTGCAGCTAAAAGATTAGCGAAGTGGTCGGTGATTTGTCTGAGGTTGGGTGGACGACTTACGATGACGCAGCTAAACACGACGTCGGAGGAGCATGTCAGTAGTAGCACATAAGATTGCTGGTCGCCATTCAGTACAACCTGCGCGACAATATTGGCGGTGCTCAACGTGCACGTCCCGAGTGTTGCCCATGCTGTGCGATAAGCTAACCTCAATAGTGCAGTATTGGGAACGGTCAAGTCTTGTGGTCCAGACGCTCGTTTGCGCCAGGTTCTCTTGACGATGGGAAAAAGAAACTGTAAGCCCCAGAAGACATTGACGACAACATCGAAGACGACCACGGGTATAGAGACGCTTCGCGATATTCCGATATAGCACTTGCCATCACTAATCATGACGATGCGATCTGGTGATTGTTAGCAATGTCCCAGTAATCAAGGCGGATGAATTTTACGTTGTGGGGGAAATGCGAAGATGATTGCGAAGAGTCCGAGCAGTACAAAGTTAAGGACATACATGCGGTCCCTAAAGCGGGGCATGCCACGCACGACGTGCGCCCGTTCGATGAGATAGAGATAGACAGGAAACTTTGCCAAGGCGTAAAAGTAGGCGCAGAAGAAGTAGCTGACCTTGCACGCTTGATGCTCCGAAAAGTCCAGACCGACCTCCAAGAGGACGGCCATGCTCGTGTAACACCAGCCCGTGATGAAGCACGCCCAAAGGAGATAGGTGGTGACCGAGATGAGCTTCAATTTCGAGCGGAGCGACAGATGTGCATGAGCGGCACTCTTTAGAGGAGAGCGGGCGACCCGGGATACCAGCATCGTGACCAAGATAGCCTGTAGACACACGGCCGCCGCTGTGCATCCAAAGTTCCGCGCCGATAGCATGCCTGACAGATGTGCTCAAGGCGTGGTCGTGTTATTCGCAGTTTCGTCGTAACTTCGTCACAGTCGCGATAGCTCGCACAAGCGGACTTTTGAGGACATGATGAGGTCCGAAGACGATAATGACCTAGACAAGTAAAGTAGCTGTCACAACGTCCACTCGAGCATCAGATCACAGCACCATGTATTCGGTAACAGAGAGTCCTTAGAACCTCCGTACACACCTCCCCACGCACATGCAACCATACGCAGCTCGCTTGCCGCGCTCCCGTCGAGATGCGAACCAAACTGTCGAGCGCATCTGGCACCCCGTCGTGCAAGCGACCAACTGCCTCTTTGACACTAATTTTGCACCTTCACTCTGCCTAGATCGTCCAAATGCAGGACAACAGCCGCGAGACGTGGCTGTCGACCCACCCAGAGTGTTGGGAAGCACAAAAGCACTACTCGGGCTCATGTGCCGAGTTGTTTGCGCCGGGATATTTTCTTCGACTTTGAGGCCTGCGCACGCCTAAACAAGATCCGAATGTACACCCAAAAACCCGGGACAAGGAGAGGAGAAAAAAGTCTTGACGCACTCCCGCGAGCCACAAAAAAGTGAATTAGAAGCGTCGTGAATGAAATAAGCCGACCCGACGATCCCTTCCCACTGCGTGACTACGCAGACATGTACATCCAACTCCACGGGCGCCAATGTGCGGCATCAGGATGTGAGTGAAGGTCCTCGAGCAGTTTCCAGGACGGCGAGAGAGTCCTCACAACACGGAAACCATCGCGAAAGCGGCAAAAGGCCCGACCTTTGACGTCGATGACAGGCGCCCGCTTCATCTGTCCAGATCGATTCTGCCGACATTGTTCCGTTGCATCGGCATGTGCTTTCATCTCTGGCCGCTCCATCTTGCTCTTTCTGGCATTCATTACGGCCGGTATTTAAAAGAAGTGTCTCGGAGTTGCATTGTGTGCAGGAAAGGGACACGATTTACTCACGCGCAAAAATCATCTTACTGAGGCACGCATTTTCCTCGTGACAATCCTCTCTACTCCCCGTCCATTGCGCGCATGCTCATGCTTAACGTTATACTGTTGCACTGCCGACCATTCATTTGGGCAATAAACCGTGCCACTTGCAAGAAACGATGAAGCCACCATATGCATATGCATCAAGAAGAACGCACACAATCGCGGGATGCGTACCTTAACTCGAGTATCCAACCTTGGCAGTGATCAGGTGACGGCTACTTATGAAGTCGCGATCAGGCTTGAAATTGCGGGAGAGCTTTCCGCTCTCGGCAGCGTCTCGCACAAGATATGGCCAGCCAATCGGAGTCAAGCATTATCCGCTGTATGCCAATGACGAATTCCAGGTTGTGCTTTTATGTTTTCCCCATTTGTCATCTACACAGGCCTAGGTATCGGACTTCATTGCTTAGTTTTAAAAGATCATAGCCAGGACCCATCGATAGAAACAAAGCTGATCAAATGACGGCCTCAACAATTCTCGTCGACATTGTGAGCGACACCATCTGTCCATTCTGCTTCATTGGCAAGAGACGGCTCGAGGCGGCCATTGCGCGATTCAAGTCGGCATCGAGCAGCAATGCCAAGGTCCAATTCGACATTCGCTGGCACCCCTTCTACCTGGGCCCACCCGACTCGCCCGTCATGAGCAAGATGCAGCGGTACCGTGAGAAATTTGGCGCGGCGCGCATGGAACAGATGATTCCGTACATGAAGACCCACGGCGCCAAGGACGGCATTTCATTCTCGTATGATGGACCCATTGGGCCGACGTACTTGAGTCATCGCGTGCTGCAGTACGTCCAGGAGGAGGAGCAGGGCGAGACGGACAGTACCGTCGAGGCGCTCTTTCACGCGTACTTTGAACAATCCGGCAATATCTTCACCAAGGACTCCTTGCTGGACATTCTGCGCCACGCAAACGTCAAGCTCGATTGGACGAGACTCGAGCGCTTCCTCGACGACCCGAGTGGCAGGTCGCAGATTGATGCACAGGTCATGCAGGCCCAGATGAAGCGTATCAATGGCGTGCCGGACTTTACCATCAACAAAGAGTATCACATCAATGGCGCACAAGAAGTCGACGTCTTTGTAGATGTATTCAACAGAATCGTACAAAAGCAATAAGAAATTATCCGCTACTCAAAAACACATCTCCAACTATCTACTTCACTTGTTTCTGATGACAAACTTTACAATTGCAACTACTTTTCCATCTCGTGGCCCGCACTGACGCGCGACCTGGCCTCTCGTGCCCTCCTCTGCGCGGTCGGTCTAAACTCGAGCCAGAGGACGGGCAAGATTGCAGCGGCACAGAGTGCTCCAAACAAGATACAAGCACCGCCGACGCCGAGATTCGTGAATGCCGCGGTAAAGTAGAATGGCCCAATGAACGCCAATGTTTGACGGAACGCCGTGATGATGATGGAGACGTCCGGCGCGCGGTCGAGGTGCGACTCGATGGCATACGTAATCATGACCGTCGTGATGATTTGTGCCGCGAAAGCAGCAATGCCCGACCCAATCAACGGCTTGACGTTCCAGTGCAGCGCGGGCGTCTGTGCCAAGAGGACTCCATAGATGATGATGCCCACGCACACCAGGATATATGCCGGCCAAGCAGCCACCAGTCGCATCTCAGGCACGCGGTACCCGGCAGCTTTCGCTCGTCGATTGATGACCGCGTCCGACAATCGCCCGCCAAATTGCTCCCCCAGCACACTGCCGATAATGAGCGCGATGAACTGGTACCCAATCTGCTGCGGATCAAAGTGAAACTTCATGCCAAACAACTGCGGCGTCTCGACGGACAGGAGCACCGACGTGTAGACAAAGATGATGGCGTACGAGAGCGCGGCAAAGAAGACCTCTGGTCTCAGCAGCATGAGGTACGGTCGGAAAAAGTCGGCGATGCGCAGGGGCGCCGGGTTGATGCGTCTAAACTTGAAGTAGAGCTCGCTCTTCGAGATTGTGCCGCGGTGCTCCGTCGCGTGCTCGTTGCGCATGTAGAGCGTCTCCGGTCCGAAGAAGAGGTATGCGAAAAACATGGCAAGTTGCACGATGGCGAGGATGTAAAAGATCCAGTGCCAGCTCTTGTGCTGCACCACGAATCCAAAGATGAATGGCGCCGAAGGAGGCCCCAGGGTGACGAGCAGTGTCCAGACGCCCATCTTCTTTCCCCTCTCGTGTCGGAAAAACATCTCGGCCACCGTTGCACCGCCCAACCCTACCGCGGTGGAGATGAAGGCCGCCTGGATGGCGCGGACGAGCATGAATGTAAAGTACGTCTCCGTGTACGCGTTCGCCAGCGTCATGGCGGCAGAGACGAGCGAGGAGATGAGGTAGATTGGTCGTCTCCCGAAGCGGTTCGAGAGCGGTGTCCAAAAGAGCGGCAGGAACCCAATCACCGCAATCTGAATGGACACGGTATACGAGATTTCAGTCAGCGACTTGCCGAATTGATCTGCCAGCGCTTCAAAGGCCGGAATCGTCGAGGCCGCCAGGAAAGTCGACATGAAGCCGTGGAAGGAGACAATCACGAGCAGCGTATTCTTCCTCCAACTCGGCCAATTGTCTATTTTCGTCAGCACATAATCATCATTTGTAAGAAAGGTCAGACGACTCACATGGATCATTCGGGTCGTGGGTCGGGAATGGGACCAAGTCCAGCGTGCCGTGTCGTTTCCTGATGTACTCGTCCGCATCGGAATGCATCGTTCGCGATCGGTCCTCAACGTAATCCACATGATTGCTCTGCGCCTTGTCCATCGACATTCTCGTGTCGTCACCCTGTGATCAAGAGTGTTTTTGTGCGTGTGTGAGTAGTGACCGGGAAGAATCGGGCCTACGGCAGAAAAGGCTTGGTTGATAGAAACGACCGCCGCGTGTGTGATCTTGGGCCTGGAGAAGGATGCGACCTACCCCAGGAATTGAGGGAAAGAATGGAGAAAGATGGAGAAACTGGGGGCGGTCGCGGTGCCCTTTAAAGAAACGCAAGACGCGAGTTCTGTCAAGCTCTCACCGTTGACCTAGGGGTCGCACACGAGTCAACTTTGGCGTCACTAAGGGCCGGGGAAACAGAACAAAGTCGTTTGCTTGCAGAAGCGACAATGACAATTGGGGAGAAAACAGGAATGGTTCCGAAGACGATGGGGAAATTTCTCTCATTGGATGACCGGCAGTTGACAAGTTCATCCACTCAACGCCGGGTCCACGCAATTGAGGCAGCCTATGACAAAGATATAGTTGTCCCCCCTCTTATTCGTAGAGTGATTGTGAATGACTAAGTCCCGTCCTAACAGCCTTCGGCGGGGGTCCCGATACGTGCGCATACATACACCGGCCATGTAAAAGACACGAAAGACTTCCCTATTGATGATTGTCGCTATACAATGTACAACAATGGTTCAAGTTCGCGCTTGCCGTGCGATAATTGCAATTGGTAATGCGACGGAGCGAATGACAAAGGCGCGCGTCCATCAGTATGCTAGTACTCCATGCAAAACGTTGACTGTCTTGGCAGCCGGCAATTGCAGCTCGCCAATCTTTTCCATTCCAGGGGACGGCTGCGGCGGGGGAGGGTGAGTCTAAGCGAGTTCCCCGCCTTTTCACGGTTGTTCCATGAAAAGCGGAATTTGAAAAAACAAAAGAAGAGGATGAGGATATTCCTTTGCAAATTCTTTTGCGCGCGAGTCTCCTCGCATTCTCGTCTATGCCAGCCGCTCATTACACTTTTAGGTCATCAACATTTGATAGAGAGAGGAGGAGGCACGGGGAAAATGGGTTATTCTAGTCTGGGAGATATTAAATACTGTTAAGTGATTGATAGCTAGATGCATCGCAACTGACATGCATCACTTCTGGTGACTCGAGCTCTTTCGGAAGGGACTGCCTAGGTGCAGTGTCTTGTGCGACTTCAAACTCGCGACATCACTCGCTCGTAGACTGAGTTCGACCACTACAGTCGCACCAGTGTCGAATTGGACAGTCTTGGTGTCTGAGCTATTCATCGACGGCAATGGAATCGTGGCCGAGGCTAGGAGCTTGTCGCTACTGAACGTGCTGTGCTCCAACAGCGCGAGCTCAAGTGTATCGGATGCATTGATTTGCTGCTCAGACTGCGTATCAAACGATGGATTGGTCTGCTTGCCGGACTCTGCCTTGCACAGAGAGTGTCCGGACGAGCTGCTCTTGATCCTCACGATAGTCTTCACCTGTGGAAAACCACTTCCGCTCAGTAATCTCAAGCGCAATGTCCCAAAGTCGCCCCCGGCTCCGTTGCCCATCGATCGCTTCTCCTCAGCGACATTCTGCTTTGGCACGTGAGCAGATACGGCCGGCGCGTCTGGAGGACTCATGGGCGCCATAGTCGTGCTTGTATCTTGTGTGTTTGCTTCCACAACACCACTTCCAGGTGGTTGACCATCTCGCAACAGCACCGACCCATCCTGCTGTGTGATGATCTCTGTACTGTTCTCTTTGCTCGATTTGCTGCGCGCGAAACTGAGGCCGCGTCCCACGAATGAACCTGTCTTTTTGACCTGGTGCAAACCTGTCGTGATTCCTTTCACAGGAGCCATACCGACGCCAGCAGCCATAGTAAGCGCGCGTGTGGAGGAACCTCTTCTGGCTCGGATCACAAAATCTGGCTTGAAGAGTAATTGTAGCGTTACGGTGCCAGATTTGCCAGATCCTCCTTTTGGTCCATCCAATACAACTTCGGTTTGCTGTTGCGTCATCGGAATTAAATCAGCCAGGGATATCTCGCCGGAACCGAGAAAGTCGTCAGTGTCCAAAGCATCCCAGTCAAAGACCTCGATTTTCAGGTTGGTGTCCATTCGACTTGAGATTGGTTGTTCGAAGGTTTCATTCCACTTTGGATTGAGTGTCTTCTTGATGGTCTCCGTCTTGTAAATGTGTTCTTTTTGGTTGGTGATGTAGAATTTTGCATAAGGGTCAGACTTGTTGCCACGATCCGCCGCACAAAGATCGTTGCCAGAGACGACCGTAATTCGCACCGTGCCCATGTTGTTGATGGACTCACGCGGATCCAGTAGCATGGCCACAGGAATGTACCGGCATCTGAACGTGATACTAGCAATAGAGCCATCCTTGCATTTCAAGGTCTGAACGATCTTGTCATCGTAAGAACGACGCAAAACGTTCAGTGTTTCATCTTGTGCCGAAGCTATCACATCATCTTCATCGGCCGAATCAAGCTCCCTTGTTACTCTAAGAGTGATACGAGAGGCATCGAGCTCCCTGATAAAACCTTCTCCTTTCTCATTCCACTTCGCGTGCTTAGCACGAGCTTTGTGGGTTGTGTATACAGGATAGAGGTAGTCGTCGAATAAGATCTGCAGATAAGTGCCAGACTCACTGACTTGACCCTCAAGCAAATCAAATACCAGAAATCCGCAATTGTGTTGCATGATATCATCTTTGCTTAGCCGAATCTTGTTCTTATTGCGATATTCTTTCGAGATGTGTGTAGCAACTGTGTTATTTGTCAAGACTGAGAGTGTGCGACTATGCCCATAAGAGTCAACTCTGCCTTCAATCGTAGACTTTGCAGACAAAGGAGTTGTCAGCTCCTCGTCAGACAGGTTGCCTGTGCCAGGGCGATCATCGGTTCGGGCATTTTCTTCTTCCTCTTCCTCAGCGGACATCACGCTTAACGCCGGATAAAATGATACATTGTAATGGAGCGTACCTTTGGCGTCTTTGCCGGTGAAGTTCGAGATTCGTGTTTGTTCGTGCTCGTGTACAACATAAGCTCCAACATCATTGTGCTGAACAACAGTTGCGAGATCTAAATCGATTCTTCCAAGTGATCGATCCTTTGTGTGACTTTGGTAGTCCATGACTTCAAGGACGACTCGTTCTCGTGGATTTTTGATTGGTACGTAGACAATTTCGTTCCATTCTGGACTCTGCTCATTCTTAATAACGATTGTTCTAGCCATTTGCTGGCCGTTGACCAATACTCTCATATATGGATCTGCTTTACCTCCGGTAAGACCAAGCTCGGGGTTACGAAGCTCCAAAGCTCTGAGAAACTCGATCCGAAGTGCTCCTATTGGAGCGACATATGTCTTGCCTGGCAAAGTCCCGTCCATTGCGATTGGTTTCCAAGAAGCTGTCAACTTCACTTTAGAGGCTGGATCTCTTGAGTCTCTCAGGATGAAATCGTCAATCTCATCTTTAGTGTTTTGGAGCAGGTCTGTCAGACGTATTGAGTATGCTCCAAGATGGGCATCGGTGCCGAGTCCATCACTCTTGATCTGGACACCAAGTATACAGCGTTGTCTGTCAGTAACAAGAAGTTCCTTCGAAAAGTCCCATACAGGGTTGTGAGTATGTTTCATCTTCGTTGTGCGTCCAATCTCATGAGAGTCCTTTGTCAGAATCGCATAAGGGCTACAATTCTTTCCTCCGCCAAGATTCTTAGCTTGGTGCACGGTGAATCTCACGATTCCCGATTTGGACACAGGTTCATTAGTGGCCACACCATCCTCGGATACTGGTGCTGTCAAGACTGGGAACCAATTAATTGAAAAATTGACGTCTCCTCTCGTCTTGCCGTTCGATAGAAGTGCTTGACTCATATACTCAACTTCGAGTTCATCTTCCAGGTGTTTCAGATCGAATGTGGTTAGACCTAGCACTTTGTCTTTACGGACCTCATTGTAGTCGAGGACTTCGAAGCGCAGTGTGTCGCTCAATGTGGTCAGAAGAATTGTTTTTGTCTCTTCAAACTTTGGATCCGTCTGCGACTTGATAATTTGTGTCCTTGACACCTCTCCATTGGCTAGACTGAGCGTAACATATGGGTCAGGAGTGCCGCTGCCCAAGTCCGGATTGCGCAAACCATGACAACTGTGTATTGTTACCACGGCAACGCCAATGGCAGAATCGATAGGGGCGCCTGACAGCATTTGCTGAATATTCAATGTGAAAACATTCGGTGCATACATCATAGGCGATAGTGTAGCATGTATCTGCTCCAAAATCCATCCACTCAAGCCAGGCACAAATCCGATGTCAAAACCAAGACTCGAACCACCGATTGGTTTCAATACGTAGCCAATGTTCGGTTCCTCTAAAAAACTCAAGTCTATGAGTTTTACATGAGGAAATTCCGTGATCAATTTTATGCGAACTTGTATCAGGCCACTGAACGCAATGTCTTCGACAATGATGGGTATGCTGACAGACGCCACAGACACTCCTGCGCGGACCGCCAACTCGATTTTGGGATTGATTTTGTTCTTGAGCTGACGAGCGGTAAGATCTTCCACATCGTTGGGTGTGAACGAAAAGCGCCAGTCCATGAGCACAATATCGTCTTCGCTCTTGGGATACGTTTTAACATGATCTATTCGTGGCGGTTTGGTACCCAGGGTAAAGAATGAGAGTCTCATGCTCTCAATGGACGCTGGAGTAGAAGACGCCAATACCTGGTCAACACTTGCGACTATCGTGGCGGATAGGACAGGCTCATAGATGATCCAAAATTTTGTCAAGAAGCTGTTCATCCATTCAGCTGATTCGGAGTCTGTTTCTAGCCGGGCTACGGCAAGTTGTCGTGCGATATCGTCCTTCATATTTCTTCGAACCCGACGTATTGACGTGCGATAATAGGTCGCGCAGATGGATCCAACAAGAATGATCCAGGCTAGACTGCCACCAAAGCGACCTACAATCCAGCAAGATACAGCGCAGAAACCTATTATGCTAGCGTTATGGTACCAATCCCCATAAGCAGACTGGGGTAGAAAGTTCTCCAACATGGTAGTTCCGACCGTTCCAGCTTCACCAGAAGCGCCGATACCATTCTCGTTAGACACACCCATATCCTCTTTCGCCATTCTTGCCAGGTCTTGCCTATTCGAACCACCAGCCATTTCCCCTGATCATATCAGTGCTGTAAGAAACGCTCAGCCAGTGTCAATTACAGCCAACAATAGCACCGTCTTGCGTCGGGATATTCTGTACTTGCGTCTCATGTTCACGAGAATGAAGACCTTCAGACTTTGGTGGAGGCATATTCAGGCTTGGTTGTTCATCCAGGTCTCCGATGATTTCTTGTCCCCTGTTTCGTTTACCGGTCTTCAGTCCTTCTGGTACCGCCTTGAGTGCCTCTTCCTTCTTCTGTTGAGGTGTCGCATCGCTGCGGAACTCATAGCCATTGCTTCTCGCACTTGTTGGTCGCTCCTGAGCTGGCAACTCAGAGAAAGACGACATGCTCAATTCCACACCTCTTTCGAGCACGACTAGACCAGATGCCCAGATGCGTCAGTTGTATAGTTCAAGGCATACGCGAGCTGTTCTTGGTCGACTGGGCAGACCGATTCTGAGTGATGGTCTCAGATGAGTACAGTCTGCAGCGACTCAGATGAGTCTTGTCTGTCTATCAGGAGGACAAGAGCAGCGCTGCAAACGCCTCTAGCGTCTGCGAAGTGGAGAACTGATTTGCGCGCGAGATCGCCCAGCCTTCAACTGTCGGAGTCTCCATCGGAGCAAGTGTCTGGTGTCGTTTACGTCGTATAGACTGACAAGTAGCTTGCAGGTTCTGTTGGAAATCCTGGAAAGAGCTTGTGAAGCATTCCAGTAGGCTCAACTCAACTTGATGGCAAGGACAGAGCAGCCTTCGTGTCGTTGTTCTTTGCCGTGGAAAACCAAATTTACTTCGTTGCCTGATAAATCCTTTTCAGAAAGGTTCAGAAGCTGGATGACATGCTTCAAGCATGAGTTGTTAATGAGACTGATGAGTCTGCTCTGACTCATGCAACGCATGGCGCCGGCAGGAGAAGGTGTTCAAACATAATCTGCTGCCTGTGACACCATTGAGATTCTCGAAATAAAAGCTGTAACCTGCCGGAGTATTCTTTTTGCCGAGGGGACTTGTTATCTTGTGCGAAATTGGTCATAGCTCTTTTCAATGGCTTCTGTACTCGATTATGCCAATCTTCGATCGCGTACAAAGTCGCGAGTCAGTTACCATCACAAACCATCAGTGGGAAACTATCATTTCGGACAGATACATCCGATGAAGCCACATCGACTTGCACTGACTAATAGTCTTGTTATGAGTTATGGTCTACATGAAAAGATGACAGTTTACTCTCCACGAGCTGCTACCAAAGCCGAGCTCGCCATGTTTCATACACCCGAGTATGTCGAGTTTCTTAGCAAGGTCACACCGGAAAATGCGACATCCATCGATGAAACCAGCAGAAGAATACATAACATTGCGAGCGACAATGGCAACAATGGAGATTGTCCAACCTTTGCTGGTATCTACGAGTTCTGTACGACTTACACTGGTTCTAGTCTGAGTGCTGCCAGGACATTGCTCAACGGCTCTTCTGAAATTGCCATCAATTGGTCTGGAGGTCTGCATCATGCGCAAAAGAATGAAGCATCTGGTTTTTGTTATGTGAACGATATTGTCATTGCCATTCTGTACTTACTACGACTGCACGCCCGCGTACTCTATATTGACATCGATATCCATCACGGAGATGGAGTGCAGAACGCTTTTTGGACGACGGATCGTGTGATGACACTTTCCTTTCACAAATTCTCACCTGCCAATCGAGAATATTTCTTTCCGGGCACAGGATCCTTGAGTGAGACCGGCGAACGCAAAGGCAGCCACTACTCCTTGAACTTTCCATTGCAAGATGGCATCACAGACGACTCTTATCTGGAAATCTTCAAGAATGTTACCAATGCTGTGGTCAAGTCGTACAGACCGTCCAGCATAGTATTGCAATGTGGCGCAGATTCTTTGGGCTCTGATCGTCTTGGCAGATTCTCACTGTCCATTCAAGGTCATGCTGCTGCAGTCAAGCATATCAAAAACATGAATCTGCCACTCTTGATCCTTGGTGGCGGTGGGTACACCTTGAAGAATGTGGCTCGTTGTTGGACTGCTGAGACTGCCGTCATCTGCGACGAGGAGGTCAGTTCGGAGTTGCCAGAGACACCATATCATGCCTTTTTCGGACCCGATTATTCACTTTTCCCATTGCTCAAGCCTCGCTTCGAGGACCAGAATACAAAGAAATACTTGAATGACGTGCAGAGCAAGATCATGGAGGAGTTGAGATATCTCAATCACGCACCTAATGTAATGATGGACTGGACGCCGGACATGTTTGACGACGAGAAGGATGAAGCTCGTCAAGACGCGGTTGAAGAAGCGCTCAAAGATCGACGCCTAGGCGGGGTCGAAAGCGCAGTCCAAGGCGAAGTTCGTCGTCGAGGTTTGGTATAACCTTCCAGAAACGCATCCGCGTTCTGACAATTATTTGAAGCACTGCGGCCACTCTGGCAATCACGAAAGCATACATTTACTGGCTACCTATTGCACTTCCATGGCAGAACTTTAGTGCTGGATTCCTCGAGTCGATGACACTTCATATTCGCTGGCTAAGGCTTTTGACAGATAACGACTCGCCCAGCAGGCAATCAGCAAACACTCGACGAGCAGCACGATGACCTCGGCATGCATGCAATAGCTGGGCATGATCGCGTGACTTTCATAAATGATCTATCGATCTCGGTCAGAGAAGGGTCGCGACCGAGGCATCCAATCGGCCCTACTCCTCTCTTGCACGGGTGAATGGCGATTACTACACTACTGACCACTGTGGGGGCACATTCACCCGTGCAACTGAGGAGTATACGATGCACAACGCGAGTAAACTTTTGTATGTGGCTTCTGGGCGCATCAATTGACGGGCCAACGAGCCACAGTAAAAGTGTGGTACCGCGTATGTTCGAGTAGACGGGCACCGCTTCCAGACCTCGCACTAGCATTGCCACACTGGCGTCCTGCAGCGGGATAGACTGCCCGCAATTTCAATTGCCTATGTATAGCTACAATGTCGATCGGATAGGCGGGACACATATCAAATGAAATTGGACAGAATACAACGGTCTGCCAGGTTTGGTTGACGCACGAAGATCGATCACATTTGATATGAGAGAATCAGAAAACAAGGACAATCAGAACAGAACACCTTGAAAATGTTCTACTGTGAGTGTGAAGCTCGTTCTTGAGAACTTCCCCAGCGGCTAAAGCAATATGGCGGTAATTGAGCCGCGTTCTCAAGCCGACATGCCATTGCATCGGACGCGAACTCAATGCCAGGCAGTGAGACTGCCAATACCTATGTCATTCTCGGAATGCTAACAGTTGAGATAAATTTTAAGATGGGACTTGGTGGGGCACCCCGAGGTTTACCGCGACCCCGCATCTGAGTGGTCAGCTGCAGGTGGCCGGCTGTGGATGCTTTCCTAAGTTTGCCAGGGCTTCCCAGGGCTTCTTTCTCGATGGTTTCCCGATATGGCTACCGGCTATCGGTTGACTCCAGGGCGTTCCAAGTGCGCACCGTGTTCCCGCTGACGACCTCTGGAAGTGCGATCCATCTGTGCCGCGATAGCGGGGAAAGCCACCTTCTAGCTAACCTTGGAAATTGCGATTTCCATGTGCTGGCTTCCTCATGGCAAATACCTGGGCAATCTTATTTTCGGGATACTACCACGGCTGAGGAGAGCCGAACATTGTATGGTTCCATAGCTGACCAGTCCGTGCGATACGAGCATCTGCAGAGCGGTCAACGATTACATGCCTGGCGATTTCGATTATGGCAAATCGTATAGGGACACTAACTTGCGGCTTGACTTGATAACGCTTCCCAAGGCAGCAGAGTCACACAGAAAAGTCGGAGAATGATTGGATTCGCAGGACCGAGAGCTTGTCAATTATTTCTGGAAGAGCCACACAGACTCTGCTGTTTGGTTCCTGGAACGACATTGCTTCGATTTCAGCCCAACTCTTAAATATCGCACCACAATCTCCACCCGTCTGTCGTCATGCTGCAGCTCTAGATTATCGTTGAAGTGGCTGAAGCGCGCTTCGATGTTGTACCAATCTTTTGACGGTTCGTAAAACATTGCAGGACATGGATCCATGGGGTTTGAGTCTGTTATACACTCATCAGGAAAGAAGGGACGCCTCTATGTCTGGTGGTGGCTCGTCCTGAGTGGCTTCTACAACGGTCTGGCTGGTTCGGGATATCGCCATGGTCATTGGTACCTCTGTAGATTGAAAAGGACTGAAGGCCGCTCAACTTGTACACTTCTTCTATCCTCTCTTCTCACCTCTCCACAAACTCGTTACAAACTCAACTCATCTCACTGTCGTTTCCCTTGAAGTCGAAATGCTTCAGAATTACGCACAACAGTTTTTGGTCCTTGTGTCATTCCACTTCTTGACCGTTCATGCACAGGTTGACCTACCAGTGCAGGTGACTACCGGGCCTGCCGTGGGTGTAGGGATCACTCTGCCAGTAGTCCCTGAGCCAACACTGCCACTTCCTACAATAACCCTTCCATCACCAACATTACCAGGACTACAACTTCCAACGCTGCCTCTTGGTCTAGGCAGCAGCTCAACGAGCGATCCGTCTCCATCAAACATTCCAGGAAGTATCAACCCAAGCGCCTTGACC
>DF819244.1:160332-172088 GCA_000836175.1 Taphrina flavorubra JCM 22207 | reverse complement strand
TTGACCGGACCTCCGGCGTCAGTAACAAATACCGTCACAAATAGTGTGACTGTTACACAACCTGGAAGCCTGTCGGTCTCTACAGTCACAACGACCAACAACGGGTCAGTCTCTGTCACCACTGTTACAAATCCCAATACGGTGCCCACTACTGTCACCGCCACAGTTCCTTCAATCGTCACACAAACTGTCACACAAACCGCTATTCAGAACAATGTGCAGATCATCATAATTGTAATCATTATCATCCAGACACTGCAGGTGCCTATTGTGCAACCTGTGGTAGTCTTTGTGATCATCAACAACGTCAACGTCTATGTCACAATCTTCAACACAATTTCTAAAGTCACTACATCATACATCGGTGGAACCACCATCTTGGCACCGCCGGTCATCATCTCGCCGACAACCATCAGCGCCCCGATTGTCTACACGACAATTTCGGCGGGCACAGCTGTGGTAGTGTCCACCAACACAGTGGTTACTGGAGTCGTGACCTCAACCGCCAATGTACCTGCAATCACCTCATCTGCTGGCGCCGTGGCCCCGACTATATATGCCACTGGTGCGACCACAGTGGCAACTGTTACCAGTGCCGTCACAGCTACATCGGCGACCGCGCCGGCTACGGTATACATCACCCAGGCCGCCAGCACTGTCGTTGTCACCGTCACATCATGCCCGACCGCAGCAGTAACAACGGTCATCTCGACCGTCACAAGCTGTCCTGCAGCAGCAACAGGAGGCTCTGCCGGCGCAGCAGGCTCTGCTGGCGCAGCAGGCAATTCAGTCGCACCAGCTGCTGGTGCAGCGAGAAGCGCCACGCCCGTGTCACAGATTGGAGATGGGCAAGTACAGGCTCCGACAGGTGCAGCCGCTGCCACTGCAGCGAGCACCAAGTTGCCAATCGTCAGCTCTCTGCCACCAGCTGGTTCGTCGGCCTCTGGTCTGAGTGCGTCCTTGCTGACTGTCACACTGGCTGCCATGATGGTTAGACTCGTTCTTTAAGGAGAATTGAGGCTGCTATATTCGTCGCATGCAATTCTGCTACTATATTTATGCAGATTCATAATGGTAATAGTGAATTAAGCTAATTGACTACATACCTGTCCATACCTGTATGCATCCCTTGCTTGCTGCTCACGTCTTCTCGTTCTAGACATGCTCAAATTTGCGGGCAGTCTTGCCGTATATAGATTCACTTGTGCGGATCCCCACAATCTGATTTCGTGATATCACAAACCACGACAAAGAGCATCTTTTTTGAGGCCGTACAGCATTCTTCGTGCCGCCTTGGACATCTCGAAGGTCGACTGTGTTCGGTATGCAAGATCGATCAAGAGAGGGCCACGGAATATAACACTGCGATACTGGTATCATCAGTCTCGAGGTTAACTTGCGTGCCAGCGCCAGTCCGGTGGATCAAAGTTGCAACACGAGCAAAGCTGCCATCTATGACAGTCTCGATAGACAAACGAACCATATCCCGGCCGATATCGACTTTCACCACCGCGGACAGTCAGGCAAGCAAAGATGCTCGTGCGCCGAGAGATAAGATAGTCGATATCATCGTCTCGAGAATCGGGCAGCTGCACAATGGTAATCGTGGAGTTGACCTGGAGCACATCAAGGTCATGTGTGAGAAGGACCTCGGAGCACCTGAGCTACAGGTTGTCCGGGACGCTGGAGGCTGGCCGGCATTCACTATGGCGAACACTGATGGTAAGCGGCTGAAGTCCTTCGAGGAGGGTTCGAGAATAATCATCGTGGCTGGAGAGGGGAACGACATACAAGAATTGATTCCAGGCATTCAAGAGATAAAGCTTTCTGAGGCAGAGGAACCGCCTAGACAGACCACGATAAGCATTGCGACGCCTTCGGCTGGACGACCAGGTGATGACACTCCCAACGGCCTACCTGAAGAGCGCAGGCCAAGAGTCAGCCCTCCACTTTCTCGACAAAATGAAGAGGTGGTAGCCTTACTTCCGAAATTGTTGAATGTGAATCATACGGAATTCTATAAAGACGCAGTCAGACAAGATGTCATGAAAGTCATGCGCTCCATGACGCTGTTGATGCGCTTTCGTGATATATTTCAAGGTAGATCTTATGGGGCAATCATGTCGCGCCTGGAGGAGGAAGGGGACGTGGGCAAGATTGGGGGCGTGGAGCAATTACTTGAAATAGGGGTACAAACAGGACACTTGGTAGTCAAAAGTAAAGATGGCACTGCGGGGCACATAGCAACGTCGAAAGGCGCACAACTTATCTCTCCTTTACCACTGTCGACGCAGGACGAGACACTTGTCGGCATGCCGATTTCCAGTCTGCTCGAGCAACAATTGGCCGAGAATTATCGCTCCTTGAGGCCATCTCGTGATTCGGATCGTATACGTGCCGGCATCGTCAAGGATATCCAGCGACACCTCGACAGACTCTTGCCACGGGCAGGACTGCAGGCAGAGATCTTTGGTAGCAGTGGGACGGGTCTGTACTTTCCCAAAAGCGATAGCGATGTGTGTGCCTACTATACCACGGTACCCCCGACGACCACGGTGGACATACGACAATTGGGCAACACGCTGCGGCGACAGCGATGGTGCTCGGAGATCGTCGTGGTCGCGTTTGCCAAGGTCCCCGTGGTGAAGCTGGTGCACGTCGCATCCGGCTTGCCCGTCGACATTTCGATCGAAAACACGATTGCGATTGAGAATACGCGCTTGATCAGACTCTACATGGATCTGGACGGGCGCGTGAAACCGCTAGCATTTGCGCTCAAGGTGTGGTGCAAGTCGCGGTGCATCTCGCGTCCGGAGGAAGGGAGTCTGTCGAGTTATAGTTGGACCCTGATGCTCATTCACTACCTGCAACGCACCGACCCGCCGATCCTGCCGAACCTGCAACGGTACAGCGCGACCCGGGCCCCTTTTACACACACCTACAATGGTCAAATCATCGACTGCTACTACGACGAGTCGCCAACCTTCACGAGCAAGAGCACGGAGACGGTGGCGAGTCTCTTTGTCGGATTCTTCCGGTACTTTGCCCGCTTCGAGTTTGAGACGTACTGCGTCGACATCAAGCCGGCCTTTGATGCCCGCGGCCACGAAATCGATCCGCTCACCAAGGCGGAAAAGGGCAAGGCCGATTGGGGCCGCAAGTCCATCGCCATCCAGGACCCTTTTATCGAGCAGCGCAACACGGCCGTCGGGTGTTCGCCCGTCCTCGCGCAGTGGACTTTCGATGAGATTTCCAGGGCGTATCGATTATTGTCTAAAGGAGGCAGTTTTGCCGATGTCGTCACTTTCGTCAATCGGTAATGCCTAGCAGGAGGACTGTAAACACTCTTCGAATGATCTTCTAGCATCGACATCGTCATAAGGCATCATCATTGGTTGTCATCCTTGTGGTCGCCTTCTGACTGCATTAGATTTCACATAAAGAGTGCATATCGCATGAGAAAAAGGCATCAAGCACTTTATTGCAGCGTATTTCGTAAATAATCATGTTTGAGACTAAATCTATGCTACGCCATTGCCATAGATGCTATATGCTGCGGAATTCCATTGTGTCTTATTTGCTCTGATAATATACATGATGACGAGCTACCCAAATCATTGTTGATTCGAGGAACTCTCTCCAATCTATAATTTTGTGATTCTAAGATTGATCAAGGATCAACGTGGTCTCGGCTTGCTAGCTTCAGGTATTGGTGGTGGAACCCGGTTGTCGGTATAGTACCACTCGTGCGAATGTTGTGGTTGCGATGCAGCATGACCTTCTGGCTGCAATGGATATGGTGGTCTCGTGTCATTTTGTTCTGGTCGTGTGTTGAAATTGGGAATGCTGGGAAGTCGTCGATGCGTCCTGCGAGGATGTATCATCTCTAATTGGTAGAACAGCAGATACGGCACTTCGACGCTGAATAAGTGCCCGAATGAGCTTTGCGTCACTCTTTGCGCGGAAAGATCGTCAAAGAGTAGCCACTGGCCAGGTGCATCTCCTCGAGAGATGGAAACGTAGTGACCAGAGCCGACGTGCTGACCACGATGACACACCGCGGATTCGAGTCTGAGACGGACCCGATCGCCGGCTCGTTTCATGGTGTTGTCCGAATCTGTAAAGGGTGTAAAGTCGATGAACTCAGGTATAATGACTGGGGTCTTGTTAATTTGTGCCGTACCATGAGCATCGAAGAAGTATCTTTTGAGATTGATTGCGACCACCGGTGGCTGTCTGGCAAAGTCTTGTTCTTGCTCAGACGCATCTTGTGGTGAATAGTACGGGACTAATTCGAACAATTGCCATGCCTCCATTGCTACTTGTCCATCGTGAGATCCTCTCTTCTCTGCAGGATTGAATGCTGGAAGCAGAGAAGTCCTTTTAGACCTGCCAGTAGTGGGATACATCGAACTCATGGTACTTCTCGATCGTGCGATTGGTCTTCGTACCTCCAGCTTAGAATGAAAGTAAGCATCGATGAGGTCTACCAGCTCCACTGGCTGCATATTAGAATGTTGTGCACTTGGCTGCGGTATCGGTAGTGCTAGAAATCGCTCCTTGACGATTTTATTGTCGGCCTGTGCATCAGATTTGCCACTGTGCGCAATATGCACCTTGAAAGTCAAGGTAGGCATCTGCAGGATTTCAGCGATAAATCCGAAACACTCAGACGTATCCTGCTGTGAAGAACTTCGAGCGTCTTGCCAGCCACAGGAAGCAATAGAATTGCGCAGCATATCGACCAGGTCATGTGTGATCAAGTAACCACATCGCATGAGATTTACAAAGACCCTGAGATTACTCGCTAACCTGTTTGCTCGTGGATCAGCTCGAGCATGGTAGAGCAAAGCATCAAAGATTGGAAAAGACCTCGAGTACATAGAAAATAGCAGCGCATCCAGATAGCAGGTCGTGCCACGCAAATTCTCTGCACCACGGAGAAAGGACGACGTTGGCTCGACTACAATAAGGTCTTCAGCATCGCGCAAGGCAAGAGCCAAGACGACAGCTCTCGAAGGATCGGCGTCGGCGAAACGACCTTTGAGCAATTGTCGGGCTCGCTCGACCTCATAGTGAAGTCCGTAAGTGGCCAACGAGGATATGACTTGTGCAACTGCAAGGTCAAGTGGATCTTGGTGCACAACCGGCGGGAATGCAACATGTGACTGAGGAAGGTGAGACTGGGCGACATCGTTCCTGGGTTTTGCACTGTCCTTCTTATGCTTGTTCCTTCTCAATAGGCCCATACAAGAGGCAGAAAAGCGCACACAGTCCTTTTACACCGACTTCCAAGAAAGTCGCCTCTGAAAATACCTCATATTTGTAGATATAACACTGACAGTCTCGAAAGTAAAGTGAGAACACGATATTGTCATGGCGCTAATTGCTGGACAGTTCTGTAAGGGATTGAGTAGAGCAATATTCTATGATTCGTTATGGTTGCACCTCACAATCAAGATGACGCAGCTTGGCAAGAGAGGCGGAGCAAATATCAGTCGCCGCTGCGATTCGAACCTGGGGCACATCGTACCCGCTTTCGAAGAATGCGAGATATACACGTGGAACGATATTTGTTCACGTGCAGACAGTTACTGTATAGAGCAATGCTCCCCGCCGATCAGTTGGAGTCCCCCACGGGTTGCGGAGGTGTGGGTTTTAAGCATTTGGGTGGGATTCCGATTCGGGAGAATTCTGCGTGCTTGCGGGTGATTGGTGGCAGGTCTGAGCAGCCTTCACGGTTTGGAGCTGCTCCTGAATGCGGACTCCTGGAGGTCGGCTAGTGGGCACTTTGGAATTACGGCTCTCCTTTCCATATCCTACGTGCTGAGACACATTCATCTAGCAGGGATTGTTCAGTGACTTGAGATACCCTAGTTTGACTGAGATTATCTATTTGGAATAGTAATCAGGTACAAATGCCTTCGCCAATCGATGCAGGAGCTGTAAGTGCACGGAGATACTACAACCACTGCTATGCTGCTTCGAAAGACTGACCGTGGATACAGGGAAAGCATGAAAGATCACAGTCTCACGTAGCATTTGACAATACTGCTACTTCCCAGTCTGCGTCTTCAATGAGGAATGAACTCAACAGGCTCGTTGAGTCTGTGCAAGACCCATCGCAGAAGAAAGTGAGTCTATTCCCCTGAACATGCATTCTCTGGCCCTGGAAAGAAGCCTGACACTCGTAGCAATTTGAGACTGAGATGGACAACTTCTTTGCTCTGTTCCGAAGGTATCTCAGCGAGAAGGCCAAAGGCGACAAAATTGATTGGGACGCTGTCAAGTCTCCCGATGCAAAGGAGGTCGTGGACTACGAATCCATAGACGAATCCCCACAAGCGAAGGACTTCCTTGAGAAGCTCGTAGTTCTCAAGCTCAACGGTGGTCTCGGTACCTCCATGGGTTGCGTTGGACCAAAGTCCATCATTGAAGTGAGAGAGGGCAACACTTTCCTTGATCTCTCAGTTCGACAAATTGAACACCTGAATCGAAAGTACAATGTCAATGTCCCTTTCGTCCTTATGAACTCCTTCAACACTGATGAGGATACCGCCAGAATCATCAAGAAGTATGAGGGTCACAACATAGACATCATGACTTTCAACCAGTCGCGTTATCCCAGAGTGCACAAGGACTCTTTACTCCCAGTACCACGCTCTGCACAATCCGCCATCGGTGACTGGTACCCACCTGGACACGGAGACATTTTCGAATCGATGTACAACGCAGGAATTCTGCAACAGCTCATCGACTCTGGAAAAGAGGTCATCTTTGTCTCCAATGTAGACAACTTGGGAGCCGTTGTTGATCTTAAACTATTGACTCACTTCCTTAGTTCTGGAGCCGAATATGTTATGGAGCTTACCGACAAGACCAAGGCTGACGTGAAGGGTGGTACTATCGTCAACTACAACGGACAAGTGCGCTTACTGGAAATTGCACAAGTACCTGCTCAATACACAGAAGAGTTCAAGTCGATCAAGAAGTTCAAGTACTTCAACACGAACAACATCTGGGCCAATCTCAAGGCCATCAAGCGAATTGTCGAGAATAACGAACTCTCGCTTGAGATCATTCCAAACTTCAAGTCGATACCTGCAGACAAGAAGGGCGAGTCTGATGTGCCCATCGTACAGATCGAGACTGCAATTGGAGCAGCAATCAAGCACTTTAAGAATGCTCATGGAGTGAACGTCCCCCGTCGTCGTTTCTTGCCAGTGAAGGCATCTTCCGATTTGATGCTTGTCAAGTCAGATCTCTTCGAGCTTCAGCACGGAGAACTGACCATGGATCAAGCTCGATTCGGTGGAAACCCATTGATTAAGCTTGGATCACACTTTAAAAAGGTCAGTGATTTCCAGAAGCGAATACCCTCCATCCCGAAGATCATTGAGCTCGACCACTTGACCGTCACCGGCAATGTCAAATTTGGTCGTGGCATCACACTGAAGGGCACAGTCATCATTGTCTGCAACGACGGATCGTCTATCGAACTGCCCAACGGCTGTGTGCTGGAGAACTGTGTCGTAACTGGACACTTGCAGATACTTGAGCATTAAAACAAGTAGTCTAGCTGAATACCACTTGCATGAACCATTTCTCCGGTTGTATGAAGCTTCGTGAAGCTGTTATTGACTGGTTGGCTCCAGAGGACGAGCTGCTTTGGTCGCATGTAAATTGCATGAGCACAGCATGGGAAGCTGTGCACACAAGCCATCAACCAATCAAAGCACTTATTTTCCCTGGACTCCAAACATTGGCTGCAGCTGAGTAGCAATTCTGATCAGCCAAGAAGCTCAGGCTCTCAGTTTCCAGCTCCAGCTGCTGCTGAAGATCAGCTCAGCTGGGAGCCTCAGCACTTCCACACATGGGAACAAAGACTACTTGATAGCTCGCTGAGCAGATATTTGATGTTCGGTCTGTGTATCGTGTGGCTGCGAGTACTTTCTCGAGTGTCTCTTTCCCAAACCGATAATCCTCAAGACTCGCGAGGTTGTCTTGCACATTGGGAGCCTCGATGACCGGATCTTGACTCTGCAACAAAGTTTCAGCCGCAGAATGATCACAACGATAGATGTTTTCCTTTCCTTACAGCTGTCCTTCACGATAATCACGTCTGGCACGAGCTCATAAGCATTCTTCGTTTAAGATATTGATCAGAGAGGGCGAATCCTCGCATTTTCACATGAGTGTAGAGTCACGACCAGCTCTCGACGACACGGGAGATGTGATCATGCTTGATATAGATGATCCCGGAACCGTCCTCGCTATCACAGAGGACCTCTCTCGAAAGAGAAGTTCTGCGCATGTGTCTCGTAAAAGGCAGCCTTTTGATGTACGTCTTGTGAAGCAGGAACGAACACTCTCACTGATCTGAAAGCAATTGCGACAGATTCTGCCTTCCGATGTTATCGGTCTCTTTATCGTGGACACAAACTTTGCAATCAGTCATCTCAGCATCATCAAAGGTCTGGTTGAGAGTTACAAGTCAAGTAGATCACTAGTCCTGATACCATGGGTTGTTGTGCAGGAATTGGATGGACTGAAGACAGCTTCGAGTGATTATGGTCAAGCAAACCTCGCAACATTGGCAAGGAATGCTGTACGATACATCTATGATTGTCTCAAGTCGTCCTTGGTCGGTCTCAGAGGGCAAAAGATGAACGAATGTCTGTCATCGAACGAGTACGGCGACGATGCCATCCTTGATTGTGCTCGGTATTGGCATGAAAAGCAAGACTTGCGGTCAGTACTCTTGTCTAATGATCGCAATCTGTGTACCAAGATCATGATTCATGGCATGACCTCGATTAGTCACGAGCCAGGTCTGACTTCCGCTACCATCTTACAGCGCGTCAGTAATTTATGGTCTCAGCCCTTGGAGAACAAGTTTGAGTCGTTCGAGAACAAATTTACAACAAATAGCCCTCCTAGTAACCACGACGACACGGATAAAATGGAAGTGGACGAGTCGTCCGAGGATTTACAGGTCCACAATATCGGCAGCGGCAGTTCTGGAGCACAGACTGAGCCACCTTCGAAATATGGTACAAAACAAACATCGATAGATGTTGCCCCTCTATTCAATCCTAGATCTACAGCGCCCGATCCATTTGCTGCACTGGCTGCTAAAGCAGGAAAAAGTCGTTTCGAAAGTCGTGCTCGAGGGTTGACTACTGAAACGGACTCGCTCAGTGGAAGACGACGTGGTTCCCGAGCAAGCAAGAGTTCTATGGAAACACTCTCTCCAAGCACCAGCAGATCAAGAAGCTATTCACCAGAGTCCTTGTCCATGGAGGACTACAGTGGAGACAGGACTATGTCGTACACACAAGATTATGCAAAGACCATTGATATCACAAGTACAACAGACGCAACCATAAAAGATGTCCTGCTCGACGTTAATGCTACCATGGTCTCAGCCTTGCCAATGCTGATTCGCAAAATTATGATCCGGGAACTTGGCGATGCTGATAGTGTTGAGTTCCTGCTGCAGGACGAGATGAGCTCCCTTGATAGTATCACAGAGACGATTACGACGAATTGGTTTGTCTGTTTCAGTCATATCTTTCCAGAACACAAGAAGACTGCGGGGGTCCACATTCAAGTCCTTGCCAACAAACTCAAGAAATATCTTGCCGCCTCAGAAATCACGTCATCACAAGCAAGTCCAGTGGTGAAGGAGTGGATCGAGGTTTGGCGGAGAATGAGTGGGCAAGACCTTGTCAGTAAGAAATACAAAGAGAGACAAGATAAACGTATAGCCACCTGGCAAAAACACTTAGAGAGCTAAAGTCTTTGCACCCACTGAGCAATAGCTGCAAACCCTGCACAGATTTCTGCTGTACTCGTCCGTCAATGGGATGCATTGCACCCGTCTATGGGCACAGAAGCCGCCAGGTAACTAACTTCTTGGCAACCTTGGCAGATCCGAGGATCATTTTGTGTGTCGCAGCTGCGCGCAACTCTGAAAGTGATCAGTACACGTGCACCTTCTACCACAAACGACCAGCCCAGAGAATCACTGCGAGTCTTGAAAAGATTCCTTCTGTTGACCAAACAGCACAACCAAGTGTATCGTGGCGGCTTTGACCAGTGTTGGCCGCAACCAGGACGATCGAATTGTATGAGTGCAGCTCGTTGTCGTGCATTGCGGTAAGCACTTGTCTTGTGAATATCACGGATATCCCTTTGTAATGAGTCCGAATGGATAGACAGGCACACATCATCGCCACTTCGTCAGCTCTTTTCATTCTTCCCTGGAATCAGGGAGGGATGGAATATGGAACCTCCAGACAGGTGGGCAAGGGGCGAGTCGGAGACGTTTTGTCAATGACTCTGTTCTAATGACGGGGTGCTGTCAGGTCTCTCTATCTTTTTCTGCTTTCCTTATCATTTTTTTTAATGGTTGAGAAAAGTCGGGAGAGGGAGAGATGCGATGGAATAATTGGTGCTAGAGCAAGAAAAACGATTATCATAGTTCAACTCCCATCAATTTCTCACAATTGGCAGCGATCGAGAGTCCTCCGCGTACAGAGTCAAATGGGAATACTGATTCCGCACCCTTGCAAGAGCGAGAACGGGTGGATTTGTGGATCCCTTTTGTGCTTGCGGGGACGACCGATATATCACTGCGGGTTGACTCCATTATACGTACATGCCTCTCCCATAGCTACTGTAAATATAGCAATAGGGAATGAATGTATCAGCTTGTAGATGTTCTCACAGCTAAGAATGACTGGATTATCGGGTTATCGGTCGAACTTCGGGCAGAAGGAGACAAAAAAACCCGAAACGCGATTATCTGCTCCACAACGCCTCCGAAAAATGTCGCCGCTTTGTCATTTTTCATCGTCACGAAAGTCGAGACTACTAGTACTAGTACTGGACAAGTCAGTTCATATTCATCAACGGTGGCAGCTTCCGTGACTGATCAATTTACCTCTACTCGAATACTCCCGATCGACTCGACACAGTGATAGCCTGGCATGACACATAATGCGGCTGCGGCAACGACGTTTGCCTCGTTGGGCGCGGTCTGTTGGTCGGTGCAGCTGATTCCGCAAATCTACATGAACCACAAGCGTCGGTGCACGGATGGCTTTTCGGGCCTGATGATGATGTTGTGGGTATCCGCTGGTGTACCCTTGGGCATCTACAATGTCGTGCAGGACTTGAATGTCGGGTTGCAGATTCAGCCGCAGTTGTTCATGTTTTTCGCGCTCATTTGTACGGTGCAGACGTATCATTATCGACTTGGATGGACGTACGTCAAGTCTTTGGTCATTATCGTGTGCGTCGGCGTCTTTTTGGCGGGTCTTGAGGCCGCGGGAATCGAGTTGTTGAGGTTGGGCATCAGGAACGGCGTGAGGTGGCCCATCACACTTGTCGGAGTCATTTCCGCCGTCTTGATCAATATCGGACTCGTGCCGCAGTACTGGGAGATTTACAAGCGGAACGCAGTGATTGGCGTGAGTTATGCCTTTCTGTCGATTGATTGCGCGGGCGCCGTGTTTTCATTCATTTCGCTGCCGTTTGATGAGTGGGACATTCTCGCCGCCATTTCGTACGGGCTCCTGATTGTCGAGGAAGTCGGCATCTTTGTGCTCGGAATCGCGTTCTGGTTTAGGGACCGCAAGAAGAGCAGTCGCGTGCTGGAAAAACACGGTGATGCGGGCAGCACCACTCAGGATGAAATCACGGTCGTCGAGCGGGACTCCCAAGCTCAAAATATATCTGTGGAAACACGG
>DF819244.1:0-153548 GCA_000836175.1 Taphrina flavorubra JCM 22207 | reverse complement strand
GACGCCCGACGGACTCGCAGACAGCATCAAGGACGGCCTCTTTGTGACGCCGCTCGAGGTCACCGCTCCAATGTCCGACATGCTCGACTGGTTGGCCTCGCCTACAGGTGACGTGCGGTACCTCCAACTCCAGAATGGTTCCCTGGCTCTCGAGTTTCCCATTCTCGCACAAGACGTCGACCCCACCGGTCCAGCTTGGGCACGCTCAACATTCATCAAAGACGACGACGACCACGACAATGACGATGACGACAAGAAGGATCCGCTGGGAAATATCTGGATCGGCAACTCCCGATCCCGTACATCCCTCCACCACGACCCTTACGAAAACCTCTACGTCCAAATAAGGGGCCAGAAACGATTCACCCTCTTCAGTCCACTACAGTACTCATGGCTCCAGGAAGCGCGCTACCGTACCGGCACTTATGTCCGCGACACCGACGACGCCGACGGCACATTGAAGATTCATGCATCAGAGTCTGACTCGACCGTGCCGTGGTTGACGATGCCCAATCTACCCACTACCGACGATCTTGTCGACGGGACGACGGCGAGGACGCCGTTTCAAGTGACGCTCAGTCCAGGTGAGACACTATACCTGCCCGCCCTCTGGTTCCACCAAGTCGACCAAATCGACGACCCAACCGATCACCTCTGCGTCGCCGTCAATTTCTGGTACGACCTCGACTACGATTCTGCATTATGGCGACACTGGAAATTCACGCGGAAAATCGGGATGCTCGCACAGGCAAGGATCGAGGAATGTCGTCGCGAACTGGCCGAGGAGGAGGACTTGCAATAACTCTTTGCTTGTGTAATTGTGTATATACGGTACGGAGGGTTAGAACCGCTTACGGCCTTTACCGGCGCGCGTGATGCGTTTCACGCAACAAACTCCCCTCGAATCAAAGAAATCCCGCACCGCATCCACGTCCGCCCCAATTCCTCCTTGCCCATCTTTACCGGCATGACCCTCATTGCCGTGTGGTGGCGATCGCTGGGACAACCACTCGCAAAAGTCCTCGAGCACGACGGGCTCGTACTTTAATATCCGCGTCCACCAGTCGCGCCCTCCCTGAGTCTCCTTGAGCAGTACCGTCAGCGTGCGATGCAGCGCCTGCGTCTCCAGGACTCGATTCGCCTCGCTCGCTTCTTTCGCCGCTACTTTTGCCGCCTTCCTCGTCTCTGCCGCTGCCGACTTTTGTGCTGCTTTCAATTCTGCTTTCAGTGCTTTTGCCTTCGCTTTAGACGCTTTTTCTTCCGCTACTCTCGCCGCCTTTTCCTCACGAGTCTCCCGTACCTTTGGCAGCATCGTCGAGACGTCCTTGCTAGGTGTAGTTCGGGTCGTGGTCGCACCATCCACGCTCGAGAGGTCGAGAATGGGCGATTCTGTGGCGATAGCGTCAACAGCTCGCAAAGGCCGGCTTGGTACATCCGTGATTTTTCTCGTGGTTGCCATGGAATTCAGCTGTTGGGCAGCTTGCTCTTGTTTGGCCAACCAACACTTGTGCAAAAGATCCACCATTCCCGCGCGATTCTTGGAAATCTTGAAGCCGAAGCGGGATATTTCCGTCTAAGAAAGTATCAGCAAGAGCACGCGTAACACTGATGACATTTGGCATACCTGTAATTGAAGCGTTGTATAGTCCTTGAAATCTGGTGCAGTTCTTGCAGGAAGTGCGGGCTTGATTGGCGAGACCTGGACTGATAGTGGTTCATCGTCTTCGGAATCCGGAACGACCCAGTACTCCTTGTCGTCAAAGTTCCTGTTTGCTGGAACTTTTCCCGAGTTTCCCATATTCGCTTGTCTGGTCTTTGGGCTTGATACGGACTCTCCTTGCTGGCCGTCAGGCCTAGACGCTGCAGAGCTCGTTGTACGTAGTGATGAGTCTACGGGCGCGTGCTTTCGCGGTCGCCCTCTTGGTCTAGATGCCTTGGTCGATCCGGCAGGACACTTGCTTTGCTGTGCTCTCGGTGTTTCAATCTCATCAAGTACCTCGATTTGGGCCGGCACATCTGTCAATACAGGCGGAGAAGAAGAAAGAATGTACGTCGTCTTTGAATCAGGATCTTCTGCAACAGCTATGTTGTCCTGATGAATTGGCTGTGGCGAATTGACCTCTGGCGCATGACTTGGCTCGGGGCCCGGATCACTGTCAATCTGCAAGACTCGAGCCGTGGTTGGAGATGAATCCACTTTCAATTTTGGACTAACGACTCTCTGAGGTATATCAGTCGTCTCACGCGGACGCTTGAAATTTGACTTTGTGTGAGCGGAATCGGATTCTCTTGCTGCCGAGACCGTTTGCTCAAGCACAGGTGTTGCGTCTTCCGTCAACAATTGTCTCAGACTGTCCAAAGTCTCGGACCTCACATTCGCAGGCGTTTTGGCAGGCGTCACGGGAAACTCCTCTGCCTCGCTGGCTTCGACGTCTGTGACTTCCACCAATTCGTCGAGGTACGTCTGCAAATCTCGGGGATCCGTGTCCATGTCAGACTCGATGTCTGCAATTTGACTGTCCTGATTTGATGCTTCGTCAAGGACGGATTCGTCGTTCGCACGCTGATGGGACTCATGCTTGCGTTGAGGCAAACACGTTAGATCCAATAAATCATCGTCTTCGTCGACGTGTCGCAGACTCTCTTGATTCGAGGTAATTTCTTGGGGCCCGCCGTCTGTCAAGCGTCCTTCTGGACATCGATTTCCAGCTGAAAAATGTCCTTTACTGAGTGAGATGAGCTTGCTCGGATTCAAGTGACTGATAGAGTCTTGTGAATGCAAACACGGTGTGTCGGGGTAGACGATATTCTGGTCTCTGTGCTTCCGACGGGCAGTCCTGGGAGTGCTCAATTTGGGCAACTCATTTTCTTTAGCCTGTACCTTTTTGCGCCTGGTCGATTTTGCCGCTTTGACTGATGATACTGCCGTTGACTTTATCTGTCGACCAGGAGTCAAGAATTCGAGGATCGAGGGTGTCTCAGCTTGCGTGACATCAATAATCTGTCTCGGCAGAAACGGCGCAATAGCACGCTCAGTCACAGTCAGAGGTTTCTTGGGCACCTTTTTCGTTCTCGGCGCGCGAACAACCTTTTCTTTCGGCTGCTTAGGCTCTTTCGACACTTTTGCGGTCTTTGTCTTGCGTGCCGTCTTTGCCTTCGGTGCGGTAATGCTTGCATCGCTTTGCGCAAAGTTGAATTGTGAAATGGCTTTGCCAAAGGCTCGGACTTCCTCAGTGACGTGTTCAGGAGGTGTTTCTGGACGATGTTTGTGCTTGTTGAGACCCGCTAGTATCTCCGTCAAGTCTGGCAACTGGATCGAGGCAAACGAATCGTCGACGGCCTGACTTGTGCTGTTGTTGTGGCTGTTGTTTTGACGTGGCGACTCGTTGTCGGTGATTTCTATGACATCTGCCGCACGCGCCTGCACCGACATACAGCGCCGGATGGCAGGACAGACGCGAGCGAGATGTCGCGACCACAAGTGTCTGTGCACTGTAGGCTAGAGTCGACTACAGGAACAACCAGTGCCCTGTCTGAAAGAGTGTTGTCCAAACATAAAAATGGACATCTCACCGAATCTCAAGAGTTGCCGCCTTAGTTCTTGTGCAGGAGCTCTCGATATTGTGGGGTAAAGTTCCCAGCCTTGGATCGCGAGCTTCTCGATGCACTTGCAGCAGTACATATGCATCCTCTTGCCTTGCACGAACAGCAACTAATGTCACGAGCTTCACAAGACAGCAAACCTCGGGAAACAGACATGTCTCATCGGTCATTCATTCATTCATTCATAGTGTAGTATCATTCTATAGGTATCTCTTGGTCTGTACATTCTTTTTTAGTTCTTGCTATAGGTCAAGATCATTACGCTGGCATTCCATGAACTCAAAAGTGAGCTGTGTGTGATGATTACTCCGGATGCAAAAGTGCTTCGCGTGCCGCCTGTGCATCGTTATCGGCTGATTTCAGCGAGAAACGCAACATGAGCACTTCGGGACAGAAATCCACCAGGGCCTGGGATTTCGGCGTGAAGGCTCCGTCCTCGTACCTCACCACGAAAGATTGGATCTGCGCCCCAGTGTGAACGCCCAGTGGTCTTCGTTGCTCAGCAGGCTTCGAGGGATTCCATATATCGAGGCTAAAGTCACCTTGTTCTCTAGAGTCGTCAATCGGCCATCGGATCGAGGAAGGATCCTGGTCGTGCATCGTCTTGAGGTGGTCCACGAAGAAGACGTCCTCGGCCGTGAAGAAGTACTTGTTTCGCTTCTCGGGACTCGCGAACCAGTCTGCCGGCCAGAGAAATTCCTGGTCCCTGTCGTACTCGACCAGTCGCTCCTCATACTCCTTCGTGATCTTTCTCATCGTGCTGAGTTTCCGCAGCGAGAAGCCTCCATTGCCTCCGCGTCCACCGGGTGCCCAATCGGTTGGACCACCGACATAATCGTAGTCAAGCCAGTCGTCCACGGAGCTATTGGATCTCGAGCAGAGAATCGAATCGACTTGGAAAATCAAGACATACTCTGCCTGTTCGTCAAATTGATCCCAGTACCAAGATCGAGTCAAAAGTCGCGACAGAGAGATGGTCTCCAAGGCGGCATGATTGAATTCGGTGGGCAAGAGTCGCAGCGTCACTCGACCAGACTCGATGTAGGGCGCCAGCGCCCGTGCCTGTCGCAGGACATCAATGTTGACGTCGGAGCACCAGATGAGAAATGGCCAGTCCGCAGGCACAACCGCCAGAAAATTCATTAGAGTCGGCAACAACAGCGGATCGTCCCGGGGCTCGATGATGGTCGCAACCTTTGTGCGATTGAGCACCCCACGGGCATCCGTGGCATTGACCGAGCCCACGCGTCCACCAAACGACAAATCGTCCGCATCCAACACGAATCGATAGAAGAGTAGTAGTGTGGCCACGACAAATGCGACGCAAGAAAACAACAGTCGGATCGAGAATTTGTGTAACATGGCAGCAAATTGTTGGCGTCGTCAGCTGAGATACCCTTGTCTTCAGCGCCTCGGACTAGTCATTCCCCCAGTTCGGGTCCGATGCCTCGAGCGATATTGTCGAGGAAAAAATCACGTGACAACTATTTGTCTTCGCTTTTGTCGAAGACGCGTTTCGCCTTTTCGAGTCGCCAAGATCTAGAGAGTGTGTGTAATATCGTGAAGCAAAGGGCACAAGAAACTGCAGCAGGGCAAACCTGAAATGCCGCTCGGTGATTAATATCGTTCAAAGGAGGACCTCGATCACGCGTTGTGGAGATTCGCGATTTCATTGATTTCCAGGTTTGATCGCCTGCTAATTTCCTCGCGCGTGTCAGCGACGAGATACGATCACGCGTTATAATATCTCGCCGCACTTTTCCATGATGTGGGCATGGGATTGTGCGACTAATAGCAGCGCTTCAGAGTGTCTTTCAGTGATTGTACAACTACAGTGATGCCCCCCTGATTCTATACGAAATGCTAGTCTTGTCCTACTCTACTTTGTATCGTGAAGTCCGCTGACATAGTCCATCACCTTCGAGCGTCCCTCGCCTCTGCCTTGCACCAGCGTCACGCGCTTCTTCGCATCCAGCAGTCCCTTGAACTCCGTGGGCAAGACGTCCTGCTCAAAGTTGTAGCCCTGTGCCGTGAACTCGGACAGAGCCAGATCGACCGCGTTCGAAAACTTGGCTGGATGTGCGGTCGCCAGAGTGATGGTCACAGATTCGCTCAAGCTTGGAAGGGACAAAGACGCATGGATTCCTACAGCCGTGTGCGGATCAACAATCTCTTTTGTCTTTGAGGAAGTGTAGATCTGCTTGATGGTCGAGATTGTCTGGGCATCAGATACCCTGCATGACTTGAATAGTCCCTTTGAAGCTTTCAATGAAGCGGGCGACACTGACATCTTCCCCGATGTTTTGAGAGAAGACATCCAGGAATCGAGAATTCTACTGGCCTCTACGGGATCTTGTGATTTAGTCTCATTCTGAAGAGCAAGATACCACAGCAGACGTTCAAAGTTTGAGGATACAAGGATGTCCATGGCTGGACTGAGAGTCTCCTTGGCACCATCCTCGTGTGCTTTGGCACCGTCCTCTTGTAAGCCGCCGCTGGCATCTGCCGGCGAGAGCGGCTTCTTTGAATATGTGCCAGAATTGAAGAAACGATCAAGAATGTCATTCTCGTTCGTAGCTACACAAAGTGTTTCGATTGGCAATCCCATCCTTGAGGCATAGTAGCCTGCAAGAATGTCTCCAAAGTTTCCTGTCGGTACGGAATAACGAACCTTGATCTCTGACGGTCGTCGTTTAGTTTGTCGCAAGATCGCAAAGTATGAGTGGTAGTAGTAAGTAATTTGAGCAAGGATTCGTGCCCAGTTTATCGAGTTGACGGCCCCCAAAGAGAATTTCGTGCTAAACTCGGGATCGTTGAAGAGACTCTTGACAATGTCCTGACAATCGTCGAATGTGCCCTCCACAGAAACACAATGCACATTTTCGTCCGGGACACTTGTCATTTGTGCCTCTTGTATAGGCGAAACCCGGCCTGTGGGAAACAAAATGAAAACGTCAATATCCTTCTTTCCTCGAAGTCCATATATAGCAGCGGATCCGGTATCGCCGGAAGTGGCACCAATGACAGTCAAATGATGGCGTTTCTCATCCTTGGAAAGTTTCGCATTCTTTCGAGACAGGAAGAACTCGAACAAGTTACCTAGAAATTGCAGAGCGACGTCCTTGAAAGCAAAGGTCGGGCCATGAAATAACTCCAATAGGTAGTGCGATTCGTCCTCGAGTCCTAGGCTCTTGATGGGTGTGCGTTCGTCCACACGAAATGTGCTATAACTTCTCTTTACGAGATCTTGCAATTCGCTCTTCGAGATTTCGACCTCCGGGATGTACAAGGACATGATTTCGACCGCGAGAGCTTCGAACGATAGTTCGGACCATGCTTCAAGAAATTTGCTAGGCGGCGTAGGGATGGTCGAGGGAATATAGAGACCACCATCACTTGCAAGACCTTTGAGCACGACCTGTTCAAACGACAAGTTTGTGTCTGCTCCACGAGTGGAGAGATATGATATCGTAGACATTGGAGCCTCGGACAGATGTGATTCTCTCCAGTCACACAGACGCAACGATTATTCAGGATAAGAAGGAGACTTGTTCGGAGTCATGCAAGAGCTGGACAGCATAAATCAAGTCTATCCGGCCTAGTCACTGCATTCTGCCATGACTCTAGATCTGTCCCAAAGAGGAAGGTTTGCATGTCTTGGTCGTATGTCGTCGTATTTTGTGCGGGATTTCCGCGCTCGAGCCGCTTTCTGCTTTCCTGCGTCTGCTGCCCTGCTTTGCCTCACAAGTCTTTTTGTGTCTTGCGTCTCTTGGTTTCTGCCGCGATTCAATTGATGAAGATGTGAATAGAGGTAGCTTACTTGTCACCGGAGCTCCTCTCCACTTCGCACCTCGCCCAAAGACCTCTCATTGTAGTTAGATAGATATCAGTGTCTCGTCTCTCTAGGAGACCTTTAATCAAGTTCATCATCCTATTCACAGAAGACACTCGAGAGGTGCGACTCATAGGCAGTCTCTATGAGGTGCATCAGGCCTGAACTCACGAGCACGACTTTGCAACAGTCCTTGTCATTCTGAATCTCCATTATTCACGAAAATCATGATTCACAAAGACTGTCGCGAGGTCGTGTGTCGACCTGCATACGCTGGATATGATGTTCCAAGGTAATTTGCGGATGATCTTGTGTCTCTGGACCTTGCCGGGTCTAGCAGAAGGATTCACAGGGCATGATTCCAAAATCTGGCTGATCCACTCATCTTCATTCTCTTGCTCTTCCGATCTCCGACTATTGTGAAGTACGATACTGGTAAGTACAAGCCATGCGGAAGGGCAGTCAAGTGATGTAAAGACTGTGATTGATCTTACTATCTATTCGAACAAAATGATTTATTTTCACTACCAAGATCGCTGACAAGACGTGCCCTTCGATTCTCGAACTGAGTTGTCAACAGTCACTAATCGGTAGTAGATATACATAAGAATGAATAACTGTTGAGGAGCTTCTGAGAGCACGATCATCACCAAGACTGTACATTACTAGCATAATAATCAATCATAAAGTAGTCGACAATCGAATTTGACCAGCTATTGACAAACCCGAACATGCAAAGACAAGTGAAGCTGACGGACGGCATGGAGGCAGGAAGGAGTGAGAGACCAATTGCAAGAGACGCAGCGAAAAGGCCTACTGTAGCTATAGGGAGAGAAAGAGAGATACTTTTCCCCTTTGTGTAGAAGCAGCAGCAGGGAAAGACGGCGAGCGTCATTTCATGCGCGGCTTCCCTTGTTTCCTTGCTTCTGTGCGCTGCTCACCTTTGCTCACCCTGACGCAACGCAACTTCATCCTCCAAACTCTCCACCTCCCAAGGCGCCTTGAACTCCGTCCAAGCCTCTCCAAGTCTGACTGCACTTGGTATCGCTATTGCTACTACTACTACTGCTTGCCATACTTCCTTCTATACTGTCCTTCAGCTGGACACTCAGTGGTCTTTGTCAATCGACGCGAATCTGGTCAAGGCGCGCACATCCAGTTCTCGCATCGTCGTCCGTCTCTCACCTCATACGTAGCACAGCGCGCAGCTTCCAGACGAAACAAGAGATGGGTAAGCCAGAAGAGGGCGAGGTCGTCCTGGAGGACAACCAGAAGGTAGGTTACTGTTGCAATACACGAGTGTCGAGTAATTGATGGAATTAGTCTATCATCATGGGCATCATTTCACAACTGCGTCCCGGCATGGATTTGTCGCGCATCACCCTGCCTACCTTTGTCCTTGAGCCCAAATCTATGCTGGAGAGGATAGCAAAGTGAGTCTCACAATTCGAACCAAGTATCGAAAACGATTTTCGTGCTAACACTTCAACAGCTTCATGTCACATCCCGAATTCATGCTCCCGATTCCCACCATACGAGATCCCGTCGATCGCTTCGTCGAGGTCTTGCGATTCTATATGGCCGGATGGCACGTCCGTCCTGCTGGTGTCCGTAAACCTCTGAATCCAATCTTGGGCGAATTCTTTTCTGGCTATTGGACATTCAAAGACAACTCGAAAGCTCTATATGTGGCCGAGCAAGTGTCGCATCACGTATGCCCATATTGATGACACATGCGCACAACTCTATTGACTCTTCTAGCCTCCCATCTCAGCGTACTTTTACTACAGCCCGGAAAATAATATTCGAATCGACGGCGTGGTGAAGCCACGATCGAAATTCCTGGGAAACAGTGCAGGCAGTATTATGGAAGGACAAGCACTACTCACATTGACGAATCTCGACGAAACATATTCACTGACGCAACCGAATATGTATGCTCGGTAAGAGATATCCACAATATCTGTCTTATATACAAGGCTGACACTTGTCACAGAGGAATTCTGTTTGGCACCATGCGAATGGAATTGGGAGATCACTCTACTGTACGATGCGAAAAGACAGATTTAGTCGCGGATATAGAGTTCAAGACAAAAGGCTTTATCGGCGGCAAGTATGACACCATTCACGGCATCATCAGACATGAATCCTCCGGCGAGAAGCTTTACGAAATTGAGGGCAAGTGGAATGAAAAGATGACAATCAAGAACTTGAAGACCAAAAAGACAGAGACCTTTTTCGATGCAACTGGTGCTCGCGAGACACTGATCTCGACCAAGGACATCGAGTCAATGGCCGAGCGCGAGTCACGAAAGCTATGGCGTGAGACTACTGAGGCTATCAAAGCTCGTGACCAAACAATCGCCACCAATGCAAAATCACTCATTGAGGATGGGCAACGGGACGAGGCGAAAGCGAGGGCAGAGAGGGGAGAGACATGGACGCCCAAATTCTTTGATCAGACTGGACCAGAGGAGTACAGCTTCAAAATTCCGCACGGCATCACCGGTAAAGCACTGTCGGAGCACATGGAAGAAATGACGGGCGGTATCACCAGTTCGCGGACACCAACGGCCAAGACTTCGAGCACCGTCACGGCATCTGCACTGCCGGCCGAGCCAGGCAGGACACCAGCAGCACCTGCGCCTGCAGCACCGACACGAACTACACCAAGTGCGAGTGCCGATGCGCGACAGCAGGAATATCAGCCCAGGCCAGCCGCGCCCGTACCATCTGCCGTACCGGTCCCGCATCCGCACGCGCACGCGCACGACGAACGACCGAAACTTGTTCCCGTCGACTCTGAAAATCAGCCATTCCACGATGCCCAGGAAGATTTCGACAAGTTGGCGATTCACTGATCGTGATGCGCCGTACGTACGCAGCCAACGAAAACGCAAATTCGCATGTTCGCGAATAAGGCTAGGACAAAGCCGCGAGTCTTTGCTTCTGCGAAGAAAGAGAGAGTGGCAGAGAGAGAAAGAGATTATTTAGTAGGCATGACGAACTATACAACTATAATGTGATTATCCCTTTTTGTGCATCTGTACCGTTTTCTGGCTTTCGCTAATCAAGTGACGCGGTATAATGATACACTTATGGACTTGACGAGATGCTACTGCAGCATACGGCCGGGTCTCACCACGAACGAATCTGATTGACCATTCAGAGGTCCAGCTCTTTTGTGTGCCTTTTTGGTTGCGACCTTTGCTGTTTGCGTCACTACATCTCGTCGTCGTGGTCGTCCTCGTAGTCGTGGTTGCACAATAAAGTCCATTTTATGCCTCAACTCTTGCGCACGATCAATATACTCTTCCTGCCGTCGCCGTCGTCGATACTGTACAGTAGTAGTGGTAGTGGTGGAGGACGGGTAACGGGTCCGGGCGGCGTCTCTGCCCTTACGTATCCGCAGCGTCCGTGCGGCATGACTTTTAAAGTGTGCGATTTCGCGGGGGTCGAATTTGGGAATCATGGCATTATATAGCAGGACGCCAAAGAGTGCGTCTTTTGCGGCGTACAGCAGGTCCGTGCGACGGAGTGGGTGAGTGGTCCATTTAGCTGATCCACGAGCGCGACTCGTCGGGTCGCGATAGTCGGAGTCGTCAGAGTCGTCCTTGTCGTTTCTGAGATCGTCGCGGCAGTAGTGGGTGACGCGGATTGGATAAATGTCGCTAAAGTTGGAGGTGAAGAGGTCGCGAAAGAGGGATTTCAAGCCGGATTTGAGGCATGTAGTCTTGCCGCCTCGTTTTCTGTCGTCACCGTCACCACCGCCGTCATCGTCAGGATGATCTTCGTCGTCATCGGGGACAATGACGACGCCGCGACGCACGTCGGCTTGAAAAAGTCGAGACGTCTCACCCGTCCGTCGATTGATTTGCAGGTCGCGCGCGAGATAGGACAAGTCAAAGACGGCGAGGGAGTCGACGTCCATTGCGCGCCGCAACTTGATGGCGTCTTCAAAGGCGGCGACACCGACCTTCAAGTACTGCTCGGACGCCATGACTTTTGAAAGCGCGGCGGCGCATTGTGCGCGATACGATGGAGTCGCGCATTGCGGCATGGCAAAGATGAGCATGCGCGAGGTCGACAGGCAGCAGAGTTGTAGCAGTTGTGCCTCGCCTTCCGTGTCGAAACCTAATGTGCAGGACGAGGGAAGGTGTGCCGTCCATGCGGTGAGTGATGCCAGGGATGAGGTGTATGTCAGTGTGAATTCGTCTTTAATGCAGACGGAATTGTTGCCTTGTGTAGAGCAGAGCTTAAAATGATGTGTGAATTCATGGGTGCTGGGTCTGTTTGCCGGAACCTTCGTCGGTGATGCGCTTCTCTTCTTTCGTGCCGATCTCGTCAAAGCATCAATCGTCTTCTCAAGTGGCGAATCATGACGGACACTGGGGGTATTGTCTGGTGTCATCAATGTACTGGTCGACCTCTTCCTCTTGCGCTCCAACGTGCGTGAGCCTTGACGTGCGCCTGCCTCGTCCACATCGATTATTGTAGGGCTGTTCTTCGATACCCGCGACCTGTCAACAGGATCAATTTGGCTTGACGCAATCGTATGCTGCTGACTCGCATCGACCTTGAGTGGTGCACTCTTGCCAGTGCTAGATGCAGTAGGACAACACGACCGGCGTCGGCGACGAACGGGCTTTTCCGATCTGTAGACATCTTGTGAGTCGTCATCGATTGTCAGGTCAATGACGTCCATAGCAGGGGTGGCGTGCAATGTGCTCATTTGTCGTGTCGCTTCATTCGAGCCTCAATCAGATGACGAATCTAAGGACACAGCCGGACACATAGAAAAGAGTGGAATCGTACGGATGGCCATCAGATGGACGCTTGTGCCGACATGAATTATAGGAGACTTGAGAAAGGAGAGTGGCCACGATGCTTGAAGCGCACTTTTTTGTGGTGTTTGTCGTTTGTGGAGAAATCACAATCTCTTGGCTGAATTGGGTTTTGTACCCAAAACTGAAACTGCCACGGAAAGCATGGAATAATTCTGCGACGTGTCATGGTCGATGGGTACTTGTATACCGATTCTACCATACTTGCACCTAAAATCCGCCGCCTCGATCGTCAGAACGTGCTATGGTCACTCAATCGCCCCTGCTTCTAGTCGAATTGCCAATGCATTCTTTCCCCGTATACATCTCTTAGATAATGATAGTCCTCAGTCGTGAAAATGCAAAGGACAACCTCTCGTGCCTGCCTTTTGCGACTTCCACGCACGAATGCATGACAAGTGAAACACGCACCAGCACTCTAGTCGCGCGATTTTCTGTCCACTCTCGTACTCTTCAAAGCAGATCGGACATTCGTCTCCACACATCTTGTCCTGCTCATTCATCTCAAACGAGACATACCTCAGTGGCACGACATTATCCGGCTCCGTGACCTCGCGAGATCTGGTTCCTCTGTGCCGCGCGATTGGCGCAGAAGACGACGTGCCATGTTCACGCCACGGTCTTCTCTCCATTGTCGTGAAGATTGATCTCGGAAAAGAGGTGTTGTTGTCTGGTTCGGCACGAGTTTGGGAGTCTGATTGTGCCTGAGACTGCGAGCCCATGAAACCGCGTAACAACGAAGGTTGTGTATATGATGGCGGTGGTGAAGCGAGAATGGTGGGCGAGACCATCGAGTCGCGTATCAGCTGTGCCGCCACGCGCGGGTCGAGCGTCTGAATGTCCATGCCAAGCATGCGACGACACCTGTCCTGCTCCAGCCTGGAGAAACACCCATCACACGTCCTCACTTCCTCCAAGCCATCCGAGGGATTCTCGTCCGCCAGAAAAGGCAGCGGTGAGAGGAATGCGGGACTCAGATGATCCGGTGGTCGCACGACGATCGATGCGGGGAGTGAGTAGAAGTTTGAGCAACAGTCATTGCACACCACGCGACCGCACTTGCGGCAGTGATGTTTGCGATGGTACCAGGTGAACTTCGATGCACAGAAAGGACACTCTCGCACGCCCTCGTCCGCCTGCCATTCCGGCACGGTCGCGTGAGTCGTGCTCGTGGACACTGACGCCATGCTTCGTAGTCGATCGCCACCGGTCGTTCAGTAGATATCCCTGAGTAGTGATATTAGATCGAGCCGATTTCCGGAAAACAGAGATATCGGAAACGATATGCTGCACGTCGTATCGTCACCACGAGATTTGCGTGAAGAATATAGAGAAGTATATAATATTGGCGAACAAGATCTATGCGATCCATCTCCTGAAACAAGACGCAACGCAAGCGGCTCCTCATCCGAAACGTTCCCGCAATATCGGCGGTGGTGCACGTGCAGTGAAAATCACCTTTTAATCATGAATTAATCTGAAATTGATGGAATCTGCTGGCTGGCTGCAGCTGGCTGTTGGTTGCTTGCTCATGCATATGCATCCATCTAGTTACAGTACTGGTATGGAGTTGACATATATTCCATGTAGAGCTGCGGAGCTATAGGTACAAGGACACGGTTCTGCAGGAATACTGATGCAGGCCGTAATGTGTGAGGGGTGTTTGTAACCTTTTGCACCTTTCAGAGGATCCTTTCACTATTTTGTGAAATCCTTCCATCATATAACTGCGGTTGGCGCTCGGTGTTCTCATCGCACATGGGCCAGGATAAATGATGACACAATGAAAAATGTTGCGCTACAATCTTGCTCAGTCTTTCTCATTTGTTGTTGTTTATCGCCGTGGAGTGAGCACGACTTTGTAACGCATTACTTTGCTCACAAGGTACAATCGCTGATAAACAATCACCGCCCCATCCTTCTATCGATAGATGGGTCCTGATTGTACGTGACTCGCCCAACACTTGAGCTTATCAAGATCGCATCCCACAAAAATTCAATCTTCGAGTTAGCATCAGTATCAGCACGATCGATTGGTATGAAAAATTGACTAGTTTACATGGCTCGCTCCCTATAATCAAGGTAATGAATGGCCGGTATAGATCAATCAGACGTCCAGCCTTGCAATTGCTTCAATTCCTTCTCCACCTTTTTCCGCCTCAACTCGAGCTTCCGCTTGGTCTCTGCGTCGGCGTCGCTCTCCGGGACCAAGACCTGGTCGAGGTATCGTTTCATCGGCGTCTGAGCATCGTCTCTCTTGGTCGTCGACGTCGTGAGCTGGGGCGGCTGCTGGGCCGGTGGTACTGTTGTATCGGTGGTTGGACGGGCAGGTGGAGGATTGTTGTTGATCTGATTAGCAGTAGTCTGCATGAGCTGACGCGAGGAAGGTGAGTATTTCAGCGTGGTGATGGTGGATGCAGTCGTCGTAGGAAAATTGGTGAGAGGACGACTTGGAACAGGGCTCGCGCCATCCTGTAGATTATGCGTGGTGACTGGTGCTGAGATTCTCCTCTGTTGTGCTTTGATAATAGACTCGGCCGTCGGAGCACTCATGATGCTTGACAAGGTCTTCCGACGACGAGCCGCGGCTTCCTTGTCCTTCAGAGACTTTTTCTCTTCGTTGGCGGGTATTACGGTGGATGAGTCTTTCTTGGTGCATGTTGTGTCTGTGAGTTTTGTGTCACCTTCCGTAAGTACCTTCTTTTTGCGTCCTCTTTTCTTGGGTGCACTTGCTACTTGCAGAACTGCAGTAGTACCATCCTTACCTTCTACCTTTATCCTCTTCTTAGTCTTTGGCCGTATCTCTGCCGGCACATCCGGTGCCGCATCCTCCGGTATCGAAGGATCAAGTAGCGACATGGTGAATTCAGTGTCCATCACAATCATTTCGACCGACACCTCCCACGACTGCAGTCCCGCACATGCCACCAAGTGTAAGAGTCCCTCCGGCTTGGAGAGCTTGTAGGAATCAAAATCGCCCGCTGCCACGGGGACATAGCTAAACATCAATCATCAGCCCGTGTTGTCATGCACAAAAGAGGCATCCATTACTCTCGCTCGTGCCACGTCAAGACGGCGTCATTGGCCAATTTGTCCGTCGTGAAGATGCCACAAACAGAAATGTCGGAGCTTATTTGCTCGCCAATGGCATCGCACTCGACCGCTATCTCGGAGACGAGGTAACAATTTGGCATGGCAGGCAAAGGAAAACAAAAAAAGCTAAGGATAATAGTTTTGTTTGCCCTCTCGTGTTCGTGCACAATCTAAGCTTGATATTGGTGATTAGACGAGTTTGTGACCCCCCCCCCTGTAGTGTTGAGTCCGTCGGGACGCCCGAAATTGTTTCAGGTGGTGAGTTTCGGAAAACCTACACAGCAGCAGCAGCGGCTGGTATCACACACACTCGGCAGCAATATATCAAGGTTTATAGTCCGCCAGCCGCGAGTCTCTAGGCGCAACCATGTCACAATAGATGTAGCACTACGTATACTCTCTATAGCTATGAGGCTTGGCCATGCCTTTCTAAAGGCGATATTGCGGCGCTCTCAATCAATTCGACTATGCTGCGGTTGGCACTCGAGCTCATAAGCTCGGCTAGACGCTTTGATGACTCGAGGAATTCTGGTCAAGATGTCTTTGCCAATCTTAGAAGACTATTGGACAATGGTATCACATAGATCTGAAATGTATGTAAGGTACCATCTTCGCAGTTTCTGACAGTGTTCCTCTTCTGCCGGTCCAAGACGCAAAATAATATGCTAAAATTGATCATATGCTCGCTCCTGCTAGCTCTTCATGAAATATGTAGGTGTTTACGCAAAATGTAGATGAGCTCTTATGCGCTTGTAGAGCTCACTTGCGATATCATTTCGTTCCTCCTTCACCCTCTGAGCCATGGACGAATTCTCATCAGCTCGTCTTAGGAGATACTTCATAGATTCTCCGACAGTGCCCCAAGGCAGGTAGCTGTACACGCGGAGACTTCCACCTTGTTTCATTGCATCAGTTTGCGGGATTTCATCGAGCTTACGCAATAACGAGTAGGTGACAGGAGCACCCATCCCGTATAGCTGACTGAATGCTACTGGTCCAGCTGGCGGAAACAGACTGAGGGCCACATCGAGGCTTTCAGCATTGTGCGTAGCAATGATGGTTTCCACATTCTTAGTCCTCAGAGCAATCTTGATTGCTTCATTGTAGGCACGATCCGTCGCTTCTTTGTTATCATGGATGAGATGGCGAGGATCACTCGCAATATAGGCACCGCGAACAAGTTTAGCTCCCATTTTCCAGCCCTCCTTGCGCGCCATGTCGAGCTCATCTTTCAATCTGGCAACTGTATGTTTCAAGTAGCACTGATAGGTGCCATAGACCATTGCTTCTTGAGTATTGTATTTTCGGGAAGCTGCTAGAGTCATGTTCTCGATTGTGCCTTGATAGCGATCTTGCTCAGCATCAATCAGGACTTTGACCTTTCGTTGAACCGCATGAACCATAATCTCATCGAGGCGTTTGCTCAAATTATCAATCTGCCCCTGATCCGTTGTCGACAGTTGCGTGCCTTGCCTATTTTTCCCGGACAATCTCAACAAATCGGTCTGAGCTTTCATGGCTCGCGGATCGGCTAATGCTGTGAGCTTCACAGCAATGTAGTTGTTTGGCAAGCTGGCTGCCACATCGATCGATGCCATCGTGTCGTGCTTGACACGTTCGAAGGACGCCTCGTCAGAGCTATCCTCCTCTTTGGCATAGTTGAGGATGATACCCATACTATCCTTTCGCAAACATTTCATTGTTTCCTGGACTTCGGAGCATGTTTCACCTCCACAGAATTGTGCGAAGAACGTCCTCCTTGCAACAATCTCGTACAAGGCCGGCACTCGCAGAACATCGCACAGCTGGATACTGAGTTTTCCAATGCTGACCAGGGGAGGTGACGCACTGAAGGTATAGACGAATAAGGAAGATAGTAAGGCAGAGGTTGGTCGAGTGCGGTAGTATTCTTGAGACTTGGTCAGCGCTCTCTCATCGTCGAGGGCGATCCTGCGCGTGAGAACGACGCCAGAGCCTATGCAGACTACCGCTGTGGTTGCAGCCGAATATTTGAGACTTTTCGCCAGCAGTGAGGACCTGGTGAACATGCGTATCCCTGTATATGTTCCACTCTCGTTAAAGCGTTGGATGCCTTTGCAGAAGAGACAGGAAGGAGAGCAGTACTTCTGTTGCAGTCCATTGAGAAAGAGGAGAAAAGGAGACTGTCTGTCTCAGGAGAGCAGCGAGCATGGGGACCCATGGAACTGATCAGGGATAGACAAGGTAGATAGAAATAGAGGGAGACGAGCTGAGCTGCTTGATTCAACTGCAAGCGCGGGCAGCTGCTGCTGATAACGGCTCCAGTCGCCCAAACAGGAAGGACCACATTCGGAAGGTCGCTGAGAAGAGCGCGATCCTGTAGACCCGCCCTCCCAGCGTCTGCCGCAGGTAGACTGACACTTTCATTATATGCCAAAGATCGGGTAATCCCAGATTCACCAGAAAATTGCGGTTTCCTTCTTGCGACCCTCGATGGAGACAAGGGCCACTGATGCTGCTGGAATCTGCTGACTCGAAGACATCAAGCAGCAGCTGAGCAGCGCGTCTGTTGTTGCTGCCTGCTGATCATTCTCCAGCCTCAGGCTCCACTTTCGCATTCCTCGGAAAACGACACAAAATTCGTCCCATAATTCTCAACGACGTTCAATATAATAGTGCTGCGACAACAAGTGTCTTGTGTAGGGCTGTGATCATGCCTCGAAACGAGATATTATCGCCCGAGGGTCTGCGGACAGATGGACGAAGGTGGAATGAAGCACGGCACTTCAAGGCTCGTATAAGCCTGCCCACTTGCGCATTATCCAGTGATGGTTCATCTCTCGTCTGCATGGGTCAGACGAATGTCATGTGCACAGTGTCCGGTCCAAAGGAGCCAAGTGCAAATTTGAGAGGCCAAGTCGAACACGAAAAAGCCTTTTTGAACGTCAACTACACTCTATCTGCCTTCTCGGGACAAGAGCGCAAGAAGACTGGTAGATTGGACAAAAGGATACAGGAAATTCGTCTATCAATCGAAAACACATTCAACGAAATAGTCCTACTCAAGCTACATCCACGCAGTCAGATCGACATCACCGTCACGGTTCTGCAGCAGGACGGCGGTGTCGTCGCCGCCGCCATCAATGCCGTCACGCTCGCGCTGATAGACGCCGGCATACCAATGTACACATTCGTTTCTGCCGTTTCTGCCGGTTCAGTGACGGATGGCAACACTCCCATCCCGATTCTTGACACGACCAACCTCGAAGAGACGGACATCTCATGGCTCACCGTCGCGACCGAGGGCACGGGCGACGGAGACAAGATCAATTTCCTCCAATGCGAGACAAAGATGCACATCACCGCATTCGAGTCAACGCTGAATCTGGCCGTCGATGGCGCCAAACGAATCAGAGCGTTATTGGAAGCCACCTGCCGACAAGCCGGACGTGAATACAAGGAGAGATTACAGGCATGAAACGAATACTGAAAGTTGTCGGGCAAAATCATGATTATCATCAGGAATTGGCATTGAGTTTGCCATTCTCAGAGTGTTTTGTCAGAGGACACCGCACCGATTTGGACAGGCTCCGTCAGTGCCCACCAACGTAGGAGCAGGCGCCGTGCTTCTCGAGCACATCAATTAGTCTAGTGTTGGGAGAGCAATATTGCAGATCGGGTATGACACGCACGAAAGCACGAAACCTGTCCAAAGCATCAATATATTCCCCGCCCTTTCACGAAAGATTACGTCAAGATGGGTTTACGCTACGCATGACCTTTAATGTTCTCGTACCAACGTACACAACTGATTGGAGACTTGTCTCGTGGCGAGAATTGTTCTTAATCAATACTCGTCGAATCAAGTCGTGCTACGAAAAACTCTACAATGAAATTCAGATATGTAAATACTTGGGATGTACACTACTCTACACGCTTTGCGCGCTTCGTGACGACTTTGCCACTCGATGTCGTCGTCGTCGTCGTCCAAGGCAAGACTCGCGTCCGCTTTTTCGTCGTCCTGTCACTGATCTCTGTGCTCGGGGCATGCAATGTCGTTTGCACCAGTCTCTTTGCTGGACCTTTCGTGGAACCGGACGCATTTCCGTACTTGTCATCACGCATCGTCTTTGTCATGTTGACCGTCGTGGTCGAGGAATTCGTGGACGGGCCCGTGATGGGTTCTTGTTGACGTCGAGTTTGCGCGTGGAGTAGTGTGGCGAGATATGCCTGCCGGTTCTGATGTACGGCGCTCTTTGCCGCCTCTGCAGCAGACTTGCCAATTTCCATCTCGATGCGCGATCGGCCGATGACTTGGGAGTTCTGGTGCGAGTAGCTGACCCCGGCACTCGCCAGAATCTGCGCCACAGTATCTGTCTCGGGTTCTGTGTTTGCCACTGCCGACGCGGACGCGAGTGCGGTCGTCGAGGGATTGGCAGAGTCATTGCTCGGTGAGGCGGCAAGTTCTGCACGGACGATGGATTGTATCCCGAATTCATCCTTGGCGTCCATATTCTGAATGTCCTCGCGCGTCGCGTTAATGTCGATGCTCGCCATGCGGATATTGGCAAAGTGAGACTCGGCCTCCTCCGTGTCGTCAAAGATTGCTTTCAGGACGTGATTTTCGCCATGAAAGGTGAGCAGGTTTTCCACACCGAATAATTCTCCCCTCTGATCCGCATCGCCTTGTACACCGCGAAAGTAGCGTCTCTCCTCGGATGCTTCGTACCCAATGTTGGCTTGTTGCTGCTTGTAGACTTGACGGGCATAGACTACCTCCTCCACCGTTCCCTTCGAGATTAATCTATACACTTCGACGTCCCGGCGTTGTCCAATTCGATATGCTCGGTCTTGCGCTTGGAGATCATGAGCAGGATTCCAATTTGGATCAAAGATGACCACTTTATTGGCAGAAACGATATTCAAGCCGACACCACCTGCTTTGGTCGATATGAGAAAGACAAATTGTTCCTTGTTGTTGTTGAAGTTGTCGACAGCCATAGCTCTCGCCTCCAGAGACATGCTGCCATGCAAGTACTCGTACAGGTAGTGTTCCTGCATCATGAGATCATTGAGCATGTCGAGTAACTTGACACTGCTGGAAAAGATCAAAACCTTCGACCTCTCACGCTTCCAGTACCGTAGCAGCTTTTGTAGCACCTTCCACTTGCCGCACAGTTCTGGATCGCAACCATTCTGCATTGGTGGTCGACCCATTATTTCTGTCCAATCATCGGGCAGAGCTTGCTCCAGAAGATCCTGGGACCGTGCCTGCTTCCAGTCAGCCTCTCCGGATCGTGGAAGACAGAGTGCCATATGATTGGAGAGGTTGCGCAGATAGTGCAGATAAGGAAATAGCATCTCGGCAAAGGTCTTCCCACTTGGACTCTCTTTGTAACAGCAAATCTGCCGAACGAGACCTGAACCACAGGTACACGGCTGCTTGGCGTCACGCAAGAAGCAGAGGTCATCGAGCAGCATGAGATTGTCGTATGCGGTAATTTGTAATGGCGTCAATGGGCAGAATACTACTTTGTCCGTCTTTTTTGGTAGTTGATGGGCAATGAGTGCCTTTGTGCGTCGGAGTAAGACTCGTGGTAAGAGGTTTTGGCTCAGCTCGATTGCCTTCTTCCGGGCGAGACTAAGCTCGTGATTTGTGGCTGTATGTTTCTGACCATTCTTGAGGATGGTTGAGACATTGCGCACCCATTCTGCAGAGGTACCGAACGCCCCAGGGTTCGTCCAATTAAGCAGCGTGTAGAGTTCATCGTAGTTGTTTTGTATAGCGGTTCCTGTCAAGCCAATTCTGCAATGGCTGTTGACCAAGTTTGCAGATTGCGTTATTTGTGACCTCTTCTCCTTGATGATATGGCATTCATCGGCAATAACGACATTCCACTTGACTTGATTCAACAGAAATTCATTCGTCTTGTACGTGTTATATGTCGTTATGAGTACTTCTGCACGCCCATTGCGAATCGTCTGTAGAGCCAGGTCCTTATCTGGTCCATGGTACTTGGCAAGGTGTGTCCAGCTCCAAACTTCAAGTTCTTTCAGCCAATTGTCTATCAGTGTTCCCGGACAGATGATCATCACGACAGGATAGTCCTCAGCGGCGGCACGCATCTCGCGCATCCGCTTCCAATCTCGCTGTGATCCATCTTTTCCAAAGACGGCATTGAGAAACGCAATCACTTGAACAGTCTTACCGAGACCCATGTCATCGCCCAGAATGCCGCCGGTCTGGGTCGTGTAGAGATCGTACATGAAGAGGATACCATCGATCTGATACGGTCTCAACCACTGCGCTGTGCAGCCTGGAAGAACAGTCTCGTCATTCTAGAACATCAATTGTGATTAAGGCCATATATCGCAATGTGACTGACCTCTATTCCTAGCAAGATATCTTTCTTGGGATTGATCGACTTACCATCGAAGAAAGGTTTCTCGAGGACATCCGGATCGTGCGAAGCTCTACTACTAGAGCTTCGTCTTTCTGTAACTTCTGGAGCAGAATTATGCTGCTCTACATTCACAAGCTCCGGACTCAACGATGGCTCGCTCGATCGTGGAGCACTAAGTTGTGGAGGCTCAGGACGTTCTGCTCGAAGAGCATTTTGTACACCTTTATTAGAGCGCCCCTCGTCTACTGTATGACTGTCCTTTGTGCTATGCGTCAAGTTGGAATGATTGGACACAGCTTTGACAGTAGCCGCGATAACAGTATTGTTCTGTACTGGGGCACCGAGGTCCTCATCCGACGAGTCTCCTGGTACTTGCGACCCGAATTTAGTATTCTTCCGGGGCACGGCCAGCGCCGCCGCCGTCGGTACCGCTAAATCCTCATCCTCTTGCTCGGAATCGCTCATGCGACGTTGCCATCGCACTTTGGACGAGGTTCAAGGTCGACAGCCATCCTGCACACACAAGAACCTCGTCTCGAGCGATTGTTGCGCTTGAGTTGACATGAATAGGTAAACGCGCACTTTTGGATGGAGCCGAGAAGCAAACAAAACTTGCAGTGATCACGATCAGTACAAACTCTCGCCACAGGGGGATTCCGTGTAGCACAAGCGCTTGAAAAAGCATCAATTAGGATTCAAAATAGCAGCAACAGTACACAAATGTCGTTCATACATTCTATCATACTTTTCATCAGCAGTTCTTAAAAGTACTGTTCGGGCTTTTATCTCGAGATCTAAAAGACTGATGGCATCTTGAGCAAAACTCCACCATCCGTCATGACAACGCTTCCTGGAATGAATTAGTCTTCGGATCAATGCTTGGGGTTTGAAGTGGACGCACCATTCATGTATGTATTGGCCTTGCTTGCCATGTAGACTGCCGTGGCAGCCATCTCGGGAGTCGTTCCAGCACGACCGGCGGGAATTTCCATGCCAAATTGATCCTTGCCCAAATTGCTTTGATTGTTTTCGTTCGAGTCTCCTGCCGTCATCTCTGACGGATACAGTCCTGGCGCCAAGACGTTGGAACGAATCTTCGAGTCTGCAAGAAGTGTGGCCAGCATCTTAGATAGATGTGTAGATGCTGCCTTCGATGCAGAGTAGATGCAATTGTTCATAGGCACTGTTCCAGTTAGTAGAAGACGACGTGAGGCTGGCATAATTTTTACTCTTTCCGAACGAAGCATTGCTAGTAACATTGATGATATGGGCAGAATATCCAGAATTTGCCTGAGTGGACTTGTGTAGCAGTGGTAGGAACCCGACAGCAGTATAGTAGTATCCAAGTATGTTGGTGGTCAGAATTTGCGAGGTGGACTCGAAGCTCTGATTCCACAACGCCTCATAGACAGACTCGAACTTCTTGGTATCCATATTCTCGTCAAGCATGTCACCGGCAACGCCTGCATTGTTGACAAGCAAGTCTATATACGACTCATTCTGACCCAGCTCTTTTACGAGTGAGAGTATGGACTCCTTGCTCGTGGTGTCGCCCACGAGAGCAACCATTTGACCGATCCCTTCGTGTTCCTTTACAGTCTTTTCAAGCACTTCTTGTCGTCGACCGACAATGTAGACTTTTGCTCCATTCGCGCAGAGTCCCTGTGCAATCATGAGACCAATGCCGGTGCCTGACCAATCAGCCTGTGGATGCTTGTTCTTGGTTGCTTAATGTCGTACCACCGCCAGTTACCACGGCCACCATGCCAGACAAGTTGAACAAGTCATTCCTGCCGAGTTGGGAGGTTGAATACTCTCCAGTTCCTTCGTGAATAGGCATCTTTGTGAGTCTGTGTAACAAATACTGTCTGACAAATGTAGAAATGGAAGATGCCTTTGTAGGACAGTCCGGTGATTGAGGTTGCAGACCGAGCAAACGAGCTCGAGAGAAGGAAGAGATGCTGTGGCTGATGATGTAGCTGCCTTAACGCCACGCAGATCATGAGTGTGGAGCACTTTGATTGCCGTGTGTAGCGTGCAGGCATGCGCAGGCAGTGAATACTATAAGTTCTTGCAATTGGGACCATGCATATGTCAACGTCTTGCAGCGCGCTAGCATTGAATATACAGGGTATAGTCGACAAGGTCCGTAGCTGGCGAGTGCACCTCTCATATTCAGCTGTAGAGCTCTTGATGTGTCTAAATGTCAACCTTAGTCAGACTCTTATGACGTACGTATACCCCATGGCCATAGTTGAGCCCCGCTCTCCTGATTTGCGAGTACGAGTACGGCTCGCAGAGCAGCCTTCTAGTCATGGGAGACGAGGACGACTGGGCACAAGGATTAAGATGATGGATCGAGTCGGAGCGTACACGCAGATTGATTGAATGGACAAGTATCTGACTGATTCTTCTATATGCTCGAAACACTACCTTGTTGAACTATTGATATGATCCAAACATTTTGACAGCTTCTGAAGTATCACAGTCTCTTGCTTGCTATTGGAAGTTGTTAAAATTGATGTCTTCAACATCTAGAACAAAAGATCCGCATTGCTTTGAGGCGGCTTGGACGCATTGCCACTGCCCGAGAAGTCTCCAAAATCGTCATCATCATTGGTCGTGTTTGATATTGTTTGTTTTTGAGCACCCCAGATTCCAGCAGAAGCAGTCTTCTTGTTCATTTCCGCTAAAGACTCGCCTTTTGGTTTCTCTGGTTTCTTGAAGCCACTGAGCAGATCGCCAAATGCGTCTGCTGATTTCGGCTTTGTCACAGGCGCGACTGGGGTCACGGCTTGTAAAGTATTGCCTGTGGTCTGCGTCTGGAACATGCCACTTGCATAGTAGTTTGGACCGCTCTGGGTTTTCGGCAACGTAGCATTTGTATTTGTTTGTAGTGGGATTGGAGAGGTCATGCCAGAGAGTCCTGAAAATTGAGGCGCGGGCGTGGATTTGAAAGCTGGAGGGGCTGCAGCTGGGAAGAGATTGGGCATGCCGGCTCCCTGTGGTTTTTGTGGTGAAGCAGGACCCATAACGTTCATGAGAGATGCCGCTTTCACTGGCTGAGGAGCTGCCACAGCAGTCGAGGCGCTTTGAAAATCATCGAATTCATCGTCATCGTCTGGCTGCGTGATGATACTGGGCAATGCTTGTCCTGTGGACTTGGGTACTGGGGCTGGAGCTGGTTCGTCGTCGAAAGAGAAAAGGTCGACCTCTTTAGCTTTCGGCTTTGGAGGTTCAGCCTTTTTCGGAATAGGTTTCGGCATGGTAGTCTTCACAGCAGAAGCGGTGCTTGTTGATGGTCCCGAGCTCGGACCGGCGTCATACTCGTCATACTCGTCAAAGCGCTCGGCAGGTGCTTGAACACTACCCAAAGCGCCCTCAGCAAAGCCTGCAGCTGCTCGCTGTTGTTTCGATCTTTCCCTTCTAGCAGTTTGAGCCGCGGACGATGACTCGCCGAATGCAGGTGAAGCACTTGTTGAGGTACCGCCACCATCTCCATATATCCTTCCTGCGTTTGATGTATTCGAGGTGAATCCACCACCGTCACCATAGATCGCGCCTGCGGAACTAGACCCGTAGTCGTCGCTCGAGAAACCTCCGTATTTCTTGCCTGATCCCCCAAACCCTCCGGAGCTGGCTCCGCTAGTGAAGGCACTATCAGAGCTTACAGCTCCAAACTTCTTGGTGTTCATCTTGGCCTTGCGACGTTCGGCACGGATTTGTTCACTGTCTTGTAGCAATTCGGAGAGCTCCTTGGCCCTATTGCGAACATTTATACCCTGGTCCTTCATCTTTTCGTCAATGTAATGGAAGTTCCGCAGCATTTTTATGGTTGAGATGTGAGACCTCGCATCATCGATGACTCTTTCAGATCCATTCTTGACCAGGTATTCCAGAAGTTGCAGGGCTTTGTAAATTTGTCGCCATTCCTCAGCAGACTTTTCTGTGAACCTCTTGTAGATCATCGGCATGATTTCATTGAATTGCGAACTGATACAAGTCAGCAGAACTATCCGATTGAAGAGATCTGAATATCGTACAAACTATGTGTTCCGTCGGCAATCTCGTTGAGCTGCGTCGATGAAGCACCCCAAGGCTCATTATTCGTCGCTTCCCGGACTTTAGCCTCCATCTCGGTGAAATTCATGACAACTATTCAATGAGTTGTTATTGATCAAGAGACGATGCTGCAACACCTACCATTCTGGACCTTGCGCACCGCAGACTTGATGTCATACAACTAGTTAAGTTAGGGAAATGGTCTGGCGATCACCAGTGGACGTACCGTAAGGTTTGATATGAAGTCTGCCGCATTGTCGATGCCAGACATCTTGAAGTGACTTTTTGACTAAATCGACACGAAATCTCACCACAAAAACAAGAAGAACAAGCTTGTAAAGTCAATGACGGTATGGACGCTTTGGTGTCTCATAGAAGCTCGAGTTGCTGCCAACAGTTGAGCGGGTGGTTGGGTGGTAGCGGACATTAATTAACCCTAAATCCCATGCCCACAATTCCTCATGCTTAGTTACATTGGATCATGAATACTGTAGCTAGTATGACAGACACACCACGCGCTTCGTCAAGAATGCCGCAGGTCGTAGAAGTTCATTCTGACTACATCGGTGAGCATCCGAATAATACTTCTCACTAGGCTGCTAGCTATAGTCCTCACTTTCTACACAGAAATACCCACAGTCTAGCTAGAATGCGGCTCCGCGAATACGGGGCACATCTGCCGAATCCCAGCTGCTGGTCGCCTGCGATTGCGCTCGAGGTTGGCAGCAGATGAAGCACTCGTATGTCCATGCGCGCGCTGCTAGGCATACTTGGGAAAGACACATATACGCTTAGCAGCAAATGAAACATGTATAGCTCCAAGACCCACAGATTCAGGAATTGCTTGGAATATCTCGGCTTGTTGAACTCAGCGGGATGTTTCGCTTCCGTAGAGCGGGAATGTTGCGCCGCTTTTGTCATTTAAGACCTTAAAGACGGTATCGGTGTCTGACCCTCGAGCTCGTAAAACAGTTGCGCTCCTCTTTACATGCTTCACAATTATAGGACGAAGCTGGCATTCACAGACATTCCCGATCCTTTCTTTTCGTAGTGCGGCATCAGCAGAAAATGTCCATCGAGTCACAAGATTCTCTTGGCGACGATGCAGAAGCTGTAAAGCCTATCGCTAGCGACGATGAAAATGTGTCGAAGCCGACTTCATCGTTGTTCGGTCACCCGACTGCGACTGCGCAGAGTACTGTCGACTTTCACGATCCTGGTGAGGTCAATGGGTTGCAGCCCGTGTCCAGAACCTCGACAAAATCGTTCCACACAGCGCCTCTGGAAGCGACACCAGATACCAAGAGAAGGTCTAAAAATATTGGAGTCCTTTACGATGAGATTGAGCCTGAGTATAAGAGATTGACACTTGGAGACTTGGACTTTGATAAGCTCAACTTTAACCAGCTCAGTTCGGACTGGCAGCAGCTCAAAGGTACAGAAGCCTCTACAGCAAGTGTCGAGCAAATTTCGACTCAAGGTGGTACCACACCTGAAAATGTACAAATTCAGCAAGAAACTCATGCGCTGGCTGATCCGTCTGAGCGGCAAGCTTCCCAAGCGGCAGCACCTCGGACGACAAGCAAAAATGCAACGGACGACGACGATCTTGTACAGCCAGAAGTTCTCGTTACCACAGCACGCAAGCCACGCAGGATGCAGGATGACAATGTAGAGATCGATAGCGATGATAATGACGACCGGCCAGATGCCGCAAAGATCGAGGATTTGAAAAGATTTGCATATGCGCATGGTTCAGCTCGTGCAGCAAGCACAAAATCAAAGCCTCGACCGAAGCGAGTCAAGGAGGTAAAGCCTGAGGTAACGACCAAGCAACCAGAGGGGCAGGTGGTCTCTTATCAGAAGGCGGACATCAAGGTTCCCGTGGCTCCTGGCGAAACGCTATCCTTCTCTCGAAAATCCAAAGTGTCCAAAATCCTGGGTCTGAAGGTGGAGTCCTCACACAATGACCAGGCCGAGCAGAATCAGGGCTCGCACGCTTCAGATTCCGATTCAACGACCGACGATGAAGGCGCTCCGATGAATGATGTACAAGACAGACCACGGCACTCGCCCGCTCCCTTCCCTGCTCCGACACGCTCTTCTACAGTGACACGCTCCAGGTCATATGGCAGAATGGAAGCCAGTTCCGATTCGCTCGTCCTCTCTGACCAGACGGCCAAGCGCGCCCTGCTCATCAAAGCCGCTCACCTGGAGGTCTGCAACCATCTCACGAGGACGTCTCGCAACACGGACCCGCAAGCGGACGGGACCCACGCCATCTCGCTCTCAGGTCTGTCCTTTTGGGGCCGCCTGACGGAACAGGAAAAGTCAAAGAGTCAGCCGACCATCATTGAAATCATGCACCGCTACTCCCACGACACCCGCTTCTCCGACACTTCCCTCGACCGCGTCACGACCAAAGGCGGCGCCAACTCTGGTCTCGTCCACGATTCCGCCGCCGTGACCCTGGATCCAAAGACCGACCTGCCCCTGAGCACCGACATTGACAACGAGGTGGGCCGCAGCAAGGCCGCGGCGGAATACATCATCGAGCGCCTCTCTGAAAAACTGGCCTCCTCCACCTTTCACGATCACGAAGACAACGTCTTTCGCGTGCCCATCAAGGGCAAGTCACCCTTGGCGCGTATCCAGGGCGACAAGGAATGGCGGCTCGTCCAGGACGCCGTGGGTGCACACGCCCTCGGTCGCGGGTACCAGGTCCAGATGGGCGATGGACCCGAGGACATCATGAAGCCCTGGCAGGTCCGACAAAAAGGCGACCTCAAGGACGCCCTCTCCACATTCACAAAGTGGCCCGCTGCAAGTGAACTCGTCTGGGTCAAGGTCAACCGTCTCGGCGTCGATCACTGATTCTCTCTCTCTCTCTCTCTCTCTCCTCGAATTGATTGTGTACCATTATGAATGAATCGAATGTCTATGATAGTTGCGCATATATGTGTATCAATACTTGTTTGTATAATGATATATCCTGTATAAGTAAAGAACAGCTCAGATTGCGCGCAATTTAATCTCAGAAAGTACAAAGCAAAGATCAGATCACGCATACATACGTCTAATCCTGGTACTGGACCAATTTTGTGATTTGTAGATTAGCCAGGGGCGCAGATCCGGCAACAGGGAGATACTAGTCACGCCAGCAATATTTGCGATATGCAAACAACTCCGGAAAGAAGAGAACAAGTAGAGACGACAATGGCACTATACTAATTTTTTTCTTTCATTGTGTATACCGTATCGATGAGACACGCGATTGAACTCGACGAGTGCGTTTGATCGGCGACTGCGCACCACATGCTACATATGCACGGATCTCGATGTGACTTTTTCCAACCGCGAATATAGAGTCCGCCATCCTTAGATCGGTGATTACCTGAACACCAGATAGACAATGCATTGGCCGTGCTAGGTATTCGTAAGATCGCGTGCCAAGCTAATCGCGCGTAGCATGTCAACTCCGCATTCTGCCTTGCGAGAGGATCGACACTTCACCTTGAGCCATCAACTCCGCACCCGGGGGAGAGATCAGCACTCGAAAAGCGAATGCGATTTGGCAACTCACGCCTGAAAAGTCTGGGGATTGGTTGGAAGTCTGAGCAATTTTCCCACTTTGACATGTTTGCGAATTGACCTTAGCAGTTGCAGGCCTCCCCCTCACTAATGTTGTAGCCAATTGCTCGTGGCTGGGTCGTTGTTTGGCAGGCGCATATACCCGATAAAGTGGAGACCACAAGGGCTTGAATGTGGCGCTTACGAGGCTGTCATCCACAATAATTCTGTCCAAATTCCTTGTTTGACCCGCAGTTTTGCCGGACTACCTCGGCGGTCGAGGCGGTGGAAATTGAAGTTTTCTGTGCTAAGGAAAGGCCACCGGAAAGACGGGAAGGATGCTCGATCCTGGCAACCTCTACTGCCGTGTGATTGCAATCATATAATCAAAGGGTCCAGTCTGCGTGTTGTTGACTCAAGGGGTCACTATCAATATAGACGCGAGCTTGGATGCAAGATCGTCGTTGTACCTGACCTTGATTCGTGCGATTGATTCAGCCTGTTCAGGTCACCTGATGCTTCCTACCGGGCCGTCAGCACGTCTGCCACCTGGGCAGGTTCCATCAAAGCATTATGTGACATGAGCTCTTAAGTAAGCGGATCACTATATATGCAAACGTGCATGTGTGACTTTGACCCGCCATTACTGCCGCACCATGCACTTGCAGGTATGTTCCGCATGACAACTGTCGGGTGTGATATTCTCTACTTTTGCACATGCTTCCTGGTTCGAGCCAAAGGAGTAAGAAGAAAAAAAGACTTGTTGCCAACCCTGCGAGTGGAAACAGCCGGTACAGCAGCCTTGTCGGGGCGTCTTCTGTATTTGGCATAAGAGAGAAAGTGGGATGTGGCTGTGAAAGTCGTGGCATCTTTATGGCAGGAGTACGGAGCCGAAATTCCACCGCCAAAAGAGTTCAGTGACTTTAAGACATCTGAGACTGTGTAGGATTGTCTTCTCTGTTGTTCTTTGTCGTCAGGACGATGATAGGTGCTCGCGAGTCTGCGCGGCGAACAGTCTGATCGTTATTTCTACCGCATAAAGATTGGCAGCTTGGATGGTTCGCAAATTCTGAAGTGTGATGATATCGCTCGTCCTTGTGAATGCGCAGCTCAAATGAAGCTACAACTGAATGAGTTGGGCGGTCAAGAAGCAATGAGTCGTATGTGTCTTTCGCATTATTTCTCTTTCGTGATCTGCTTGTTGCGGGTCATCATTACTCAGCCTCGACCATCGAACCCGAGGACAACCCTCAAATCTACCATGGAACATCCCACGCTGTCCGACTTATGGAAGTCTAATTAGCTTGGCTTTTGTCTAGACCAAGCGTGGGTAGTGTCCCTTGTGAGCTCAGAATGTGTATACGTAGTCTGGCCATAGCTGCTCAATACTAGATCTAGAGAGCAGCTGGTGCTGCTCCATCGATCTCGACTGCACTTCTGCCTCAGCCACTCTGAGACAGTGTCTATTCGTGGGAAAGGGAAATGTACGGGCAGCAATGGGGGCACTTAATTAATGTGACTGGTCATATTTTCCCCAAGCTCCACCGCACGCTCCCCCGGACGTCCAGCCGCGTGGATCGATCACCGCGGCGGCCACAACCCAGCTCAGGTGCAGCAACCTGCAAGCAATCAACGCTATGCGGCACGCGACCAGACAATATTGTATGTCAGACTGTCCCAGTCATATGCATGCATGCTGACTAGTTGGCCACGACGGTACTCAAGTCACGAGACTAGTAGTCAGTCGGAGATAGATTGCCCAAAAGTTGTGGTACATGCTTGCGTCAGCATATGTGTATATTGCCATAGAAGATGCTCTAGAATTTCTGCAAAAGTCTCGCAGTTCCTGCTGGGAATAGTAGGTAGCCATATATAAGTCGTGCCTGAATCTAGACAGATCTGGGCACTTTTGCTTGAGCCAGAAGGGTAAAAGCAGCTGACTGGCTGACCGGCCGGCCACGGACATTGCCTGGATGGGATGGCGATTGCCACTTCACACGAAACCAGGCCCGGCAGTGATCGCTTCCTGTGACTCCTTTTCTCAACTCCAGGGCTCCACAAGTGCGGACCAATTCCGGGGCATCCCTGGAGGTCGATCTGGAGGTGCCGCGCCTGGCCGCGCTTCTGCTGCTCTGATTGGCTGCTCCGGTCTCTTTCGCTGGCTGGTGGCTCGCGGTCTGTCTGCGGCCCCTGCTCTCCACAACTCCGCCACACAAGTCCACCATAAGCCCTCTTTTTTTCTCCCTCAGCCCTGGGCCCTTCTGCCCCCCTCCCCCCTTCCTCCCCAGCTTTCTCTGCGTTCGAGCACTATAAGTACCGCGTCCCTTCCCCGTCTTTCTTCCCTTCCTCCTTTTCCTCCAGGATTCAAGGACTACTCTCAGTCACTACGACAACCTCTCCTCATCTAGTTCAAGCTACAAGGACCACGTTCCTTGTTCTTCAACCATGCCAGGCGGTACCGTGCTCCCAGCTGCCACTGCTGATGTCGACCGAATCGAAGCTCCAGTCACATGGAGGGCATACGCTATGTGTGTCTTTGCTTCCTTCGGTGGTATCTTCTTCGGATATGACTCTGGTTACATCGGAGGTGTCCAGGGAATGAAATACTTCATCCACATGATTGATGGTCCGGATGCGACTGCCCTCAAATCATGGAAATCATCCCTCATCGTCTCTATTCTTTCTGCCGGAACTTTCTTTGGTGCCATCATCGCTGGTGATCTTGCCGATTTCTTCGGACGACGATTCACCATTATTCTCGGTTGTGCTGTCTTCGTCGTCGGAGTCATTCTTCAGACCGTCTCGCACGGACTCGGATTACTGGTTGCCGGTCGATTAATTGCCGGATTTGGTGTCGGATTCGTCTCTGCCATCATCATCCTGTACATGTCTGAGATCGCCCCACGAAAGGTCCGTGGAGCCATCGTCTCCGGATACCAGTTCTGCATCACCATTGGTCTCCTGTTGGCGGCTTGTGTGACCTACGGTACTGAGGATTTCACCACCGCCTCATCTTACCGTATCCCGATCGGACTGCAGCTTCTCTGGGCCATCATTCTTGGAGTCGGTCTCTTCTTCCTGCCAGAGTCTCCACGATACTTCGTCAAGAAGGGAAAGATTGAGCAGGCTCGAATTGCTCTCGGACGAGTCCGAGGACAGCCAACCACTTCAGAGTTTGTCGAGACTGAGCTTTCGGAGATCATTGCCAATGCCGACTACGAGCGACAGGTGATTCCAAACACCGGATACTTTGGTACCTGGGCACACTGCTTCACTGGATCCCTCTTCAAGGCTTCATCGAACGTTCGAAAGACTATCTTGGGAACTTCCATGCAGATGATGCAGCAGTGGACCGGAGTCAACTTTGTCTTCTACTACTCCACCATCTTCCTTCAATCCACCGGTGCCATCTCCAACCCTTTCATCATCTCTTTGGTCTTCACCCTGGTCAATGTCTGCTCCACCCCACTGTCGTTCTGGATGGTTGAGCGATTCGGACGACGACCAATTTTGATTTACGGAGCTGCGGGTATGACCATTTGCGAGTTCATCGTCGGAATTGTCGGAGTCACCGTTGGATTTGACAAGACTGTCCTCGACGCCAATGGTAACGCCATCGCTAGCAACACCGCTGCTGTCAATGCCCAGATTGCATTCATCGCCATCTACATCTTCTTCTTTGCCACCACTTGGGGACCAGGAGCGTGGGTCGTTATTGGTGAGATCTTCCCTCTCCCAATCCGATCCCGAGGTGTCGGTCTGTCTACTGCTTCGAACTGGCTGTGGAACTGCATCATCGCCGTCATCACTCCATACCTCGTCGGAACCGACAAGGCCGACCTCAAGTCCAAGGTGTTCTTCCTTTGGGGATCCCTCTGTTTCGCTTGCTTCATCTATGCTTACCTCCTTGTGCCAGAGACCAAGGGTCTCACACTCGAGCAGGTCGACCGAATGTTGGAGGAGACCACTCCACGAACCTCTGCCAAGTGGAGACCAAAGACCACTTTCGCTGCAGAGATGGGTATCCACGACGGCAAGCTCGAGAAGGCCATCGTGCAGGAAGTTGAGCACGACGGATCTGCCCTTTAAACTTAATTTCATTGCATAACAATATTCTTCATATACCTTAGGGAACTATTATATCATTTCACACATAAAAGACATTCCACGAAACCGGTCGATATCATCCTTCTTCATCAAGTTATGTGCAGTGGTGCCTCCAGGCAGCAGTTCGTGCAGTCCTACTCTACCTCAATATTGTCTCGGCAGGAGCAGCATGATATTCTGTCGGCTGATCAGTACTAGTTCAGGTGATCAATTCGTTATTGGAGGCTGGGGCTCTAATATCCAGCGATAGTGCTCGCAGATTTACGCACCCAAGGCTATGTGGACATTGACCTGCAGTGGCAGGGCACCAAGGGAGTCTTTGAGCTCAATCAGGCATGCTTAGGTATATTGTCACCCCTCAGAACATTCGACAGGAGGGTGCGCGGAACCTTGCTTGAGTTCTCGAGAACCCTCCAGAGGCTATCTCACATGGGTTCTGTAAGCGTCAATGAGGCTGACATGCAGCTGATTGTCATCGCGAAAGACTGCTGCGGCAGATTACAGCATCGTGCCGTGTCGACAGTGATAGCATGGGCTGATCTTCAACCAAGCCGCATTCGCTTGCGCACACACGGCAATCTATCTGAGTAAAGAACGTCACCGCAATGATTTATAGGCAAAAATTAAAGGAGTCTTTTTGCACTTATTACTTCTGGTCACGACCTTCGATAATGAAGTCGCTCTCATTTCATGTTTGCTGTTTCGCAGGAACCTGAGTCGCCCGTTGGGCAGATCAGACTCTTTCTCAGAAGTCGTCGATGGACAAAGGTCGCACTCTTTGCGTTCTGCTCGATATGCTGTTACATGCTATTTTTTACGGACAAAAGCGGAGCAGAGACTCCCTTAGGTCAGGAGATTGTTCCTCATTCCTTCAGATATGAGATCAGGCATAACCCCAAGGTCTGCTCAACGACTCGCGATAAGATCTTGAGTCTCTCGAGCCGCAGGAGGCCAGCGCGTGACTTGTTCTATGATCAGACGGTGATAAGAGCCAACATCAGTGGCTGGATAGGGGCAAACAATATCATTGACGGATGCTGGACTTATAAAGAACGATATCGCATTCACAACAAACTGCCACAGACATACTTCCATCACAATGAATGCAATCTCTTGTATCCACAAAGTCGTCCGGTAAAGACTGCATTCAATATTCGACTCACCGCCAATCAGACATGGACAACTGATATCATCTTATCAATCAGAGCCGCTGTGGTCGAACTGTCCTGGTTTCGTGGCTTTGACGTCTATATCCTGCAACACATGACCTCTTCCAAATCGTCAGACCCTAGCCTGGTCCCCGCAGAGTTCAGGTCATTCACGATTCAATTCACGCTTGACGATCTAATCAAGGACTACGACCCAGAGATTGTTCGTCCAATCTCCCATACGCCACAACAGATCCCTGTGATGGCTCAGTACAACCATCTCGCGGAAACGTGGTTCATGCGCCAGCACCCTCAGTACGACTTTGCGTGGTTTACAGAGGTCGACACTCGGTCCATGGGTCCCTGGGACATCTTTCTCACCGACGTGGAGTCGTCGATCCGCACCGTGGTCCCGGACGATCGGCGCATCGACCTGCTCACCTTTTCGCCGTCCTACAAGGCCGACCTGACGTGGCCGTGGGCGCCTTCGCTCAAGCAGTTCCCCGAGGCGTCGCTCACCATGTCGCTGCTGCAGACGCACCGCATCTCGCGCGCGCTGGTCGAGCAAATGCACAAACACCACCTCAATGGCCGCAACGGGTACTTTGAAGGTTTCATGACCACCGTCGCCACACTGGAGAACCTCAACAAGTTTGTCTATGCCAACCCTGTCTTTAGCGACTCGGCACCGACTTTTACGGGACAACCCTTCACCGGCATCGCCTCCGTCAATGTCACGGGCAAGAGACTGCACAAGAAGAACCTGTATCTCGGCAACTTGGAGCCCGCGGGCAAGAGGAAGCAGGAGAGCAAAGGGGAGATGTTTTGGCATGGCGCAACGTATTCACCCTCGGCATATTTTAGTGAGCGATACTACAGGCAGTGGATGGAGAGTGATGCAGTCTGTCGGCCTGCTTCACTGGTGCATCCCGTCAAGAGCTGAGCTGATTGGCGAATTGGCCACTATCATTGTCGTTGTCTTTTTCTGTTCTTTCGTCATCCATTTTCATATGTCCAATAAATTCAATTCCTTTTGAAAGTCTATGTATGCTATACTTGAATATACGCCATGAAATCTTGTTTGCTTGATTATCGAAATAATGTCTTTTGTGCCCGGTCGACATTACCATTTACCCTCATTATGAACCTCTGAGACCTCAGCGATCGAGCGTGTCCCAACGCTCTTCCTCTTCGGCGTCCAGGAGATCTAGACGTCTCTTGCTCTCAATCACTTCCTGCTCACCAGGTGTATCGGGTCGAGACGAAGCGGCGCCGGCGTTAGTGAGGAAGGCAGTACCGTGGACGATCGGCGGTGGATTGAGCATGGATGCGACGGTCCGATTTCCGTTGCCGCACAGTCGATCGACGCTATACTCCCATTCCCCGACGCGTCGTCCGAGTTCGAGACACTTGTGGACCCAGTCGACGCGGACAAACTTGACACGGTTCCGCAATCCCTCGACTTCGCGGCGAATCTTGCTGTTTGCGAGTGCCCCGCCGCTGCTGAGGAGGACGTGCGTGATGCGCGTCTTTTTGAGGTATAGGGATAGCGTGCCGCCGTTTTGGGTGAGTACGCGACGGAGTGTGTGGTCAGACATTTTAGGGCCCATGTAGCCGTCCAGGTAAAAGACGCAGCCGCTAAAGATGCCGGATCCACCCACGCCGGTGGTGCTGGGTGTTGGTTTGACTAGGGACGGGTGCCAGGTATTTTCGGCAGGGTTGTAGTCAAATAGAGGAATGTGACCAGAATCGCGCACTTCTCTGGACTCTTCTGTGCTATTCTCCTCGGTGACAGAGTCGTGCTTCCGCTTGAGTGATTGTTGTGGTGGAAACTGCGCCTGCAGTTTGGCCAAGCGTGCTTCGTTGTAAGACACGCTCTTGGCGCCAGCCTCGGATACTTGGTGTCCGGTACTGGCGGATTGCCAGATATCGTGGCCACCAGTGGTCGGAGTCGTCGCGACATGCATTATGTGCTCCTTCAAGGTCATCTTCTTGTCTACATGCTTGGGTTTCCTCTTTGCTGTCGTTGGCGCCTGTGCCGGCTTTGTTATATTGAGATACTTGTCCATCTTGGTTCTTCGTTCCCTGTCAATTGTCCAGCGAGTCTAGGTGACAGTGCTCCAGATTTTAGTCAAGATGATGTAAACACGAAAGTACAATCTCAATTCCGCCAATGGACAAAAGGAAACCTGTCATTCGTCGTCGCTTGATGTTGTCGCACTCATTCAACTTATCGCATAGGTATGTTCAACGTTCTCTACCGTAGGCACCTATGAGATACGGGTAAAGTAAAGCGGAAGTGTCATGTTGAAGAAGAACACTCGCAGATGTTGTCATTCAAGTGATCAGAACCTTGGATTGATCGCTTTGCGCCACTTCGCCGAACGATTCGTGCGCCACCATCTCCACAAAGTCTTTTCCTGCTGCTCGCTCGTGTGCACTATTATATATAATTCCACTTACAATTGCAAACCTGTAGATATATAGCTATTTCATCCTTTACTGCTGCTGCGGCCGTACAAGTAGTTCTCATATCGTAAGCAGTCTTTGTGCTACGGATCGATTGCACCCGTTATGGACTTACCCGACTTCAGCACGAATCTACTGCACGCAGACGACAAGATAGAAGATCTGTGTGATGTATCGCCAGCCATCCATCTCTCCACGACCTATGAGTACACAGAGGACAACAAACCCAGGGACGCTGTCTATTCCCGAGAGAGTGTGCCTACCGTGCAGCGATGCGAAGCGGTACTAGCCAAGATATTGGACGCACCATGCGTCACTTATTCAAGTGGTCTCAGTGCGGCCTATGCTTTGCTCGTCCACCTCTGTCCGCGACGCATCTACCTGGAAAGAGCAGAGAAAGGAGGCTACCACGGGTCATTGGGAGTCGCTGAGATATTCAAGAGGCATTCTCACATTGATATACACACCTTGGACAAGCTGGATGGCACGGATTTCGTCCTTGAAAAGGGGGATATTGTTTGGCTCGAGTCGCCACTGAATCCCACTGGAGAAGCCACGGATATCGCAAAGTACGCGAAGCTTGCCGCACAGTATGATGCAGTGGTCATTGTCGATGCCACATTTGCTCCTCCTCCACTCCAGGACCCCTTGAAGTTAGGCGCGCATTGGGTGCTCCATTCAGCGACAAAGTATTTCGGTGGTCATTCAGACTTATTGGCGGGCGTCGTGGCCTCGAAGGAGGCATCGGCCATCACGCAGCTGCTCCACGACCGCGTGTATCTCGGTACCATACCGAGTGGACATACGGCCTGGCTGCTCCTTCGCAGTCTAAGAACCTTTGAGCTGCGAGTCACGCGTCAGGCAGCTACTGCCGCAGAACTCGTCAAACGATTACACAAGCTCGCGCCCAAGGATGGCTTGCACCTCGTCAAACACTCGTCACTCCAGCATGACTCGTACATAATCGACCAAATGCCTGGCGGTCATTCTCCGACATTTGCCATATACTTCGAGACCGAGGAGCAGGCATCTGCATTCCCGCGACAACTCAAGCTATTCCATCACGCCACGAGCTTAGGGGGCGTTGAGAGTCTAGTGGAATGGAGAGCTCTGAGCGACTCTCATTGCGACAGAAGGCTGGTCCGTATATCCGTGGGACTGGAGGGTGTGGAAGATCTTTGGCAAGATCTTTTGCAGGGCATCAGAACTGTTACAAAGACTATATGAAAATAGTTCAAGGAGTCTCAAATCTTGACGAGTCAATATCCACAAATGTTCCTATATTGTGTGGTAGTGCTTCGGAGACATAGATTCAGGAGCAGCCGATATCGTCATGCTTGGCATGGTGCACGGAATAATCTAATACAAGATAACCAAACAATCATCAGGTTCTCTGTATGAGAACCATTCAGCATTATGTTATACAAGACTAGTGCTGCGGCATGCGCTGCAGTTGTATTAGTACGATGGACATGCAGGCTGACCGATAATTATTGCCCAACAAAACCGTTGGTCGTATCACGAGATAAGGTTTGAGGTACTACAGCCTAATTTAATATGGTGTGGAAAAAGGTTCTACGGTAGCTACGTAGTTGCGGGTTGAGAGCTCGAACCCCCTCGACGAATAGAAGTCGACTAAAGGGCCTTGAGCACAAATCATGCACTTGAGTAGCTAAATGCCATATGCTATCGAGGATTTCATTACTAAAGCATTCTTATATCAATGTTCTTCATGTGCCAGCACTATTTGTCTGGGTGTTCGACGGTGTTCGCTCTTCGTTGGTCACGACTGCTCAACAATTGTGAGGACTACTTAAGCTTTCGCATCCCCAACAAAGAAGACCGAAGTTATCCCCGCTATTATATGTATGAATGCGATGATCTTGGCCTTGCCTTACAAGCTTAAGTCTATACATTGCAGGAGCACAAGTGAGCATGAGACTGAAAGCATCTGCAGCTGTTCTGAGCACCAAGGCAAGTAGAGTATGAGCTCCTCCCAACTTCCGGCAGATGCGCGTGCAAGCGTCAGATCGGAAGCAGCTGCTGCTCACGAGATTGAATTTATTCATCTCAACGCCTCCTACTTGCCCATCTCCAGGGCTCAATACATATACACCCAATTGAGATCGCTACACTTGTACAAGCATTCGCTAGTATTTCTGACTTATCGACATGAAGGTTTCCGAGCAGGTTGTACCATTCGAATCATAGCGGCTGGTCCGACAACTTCCCAAGGTAGATTACTTACCTTGCGCCACAAGCGTAAACCATTGCGAGTCGTGGCGGCATTCTGAGAGCCATGGACAAGGACGAATCAAAGAAGCGCAAAGATAATGACGAAAAGAGCAATGAAAGCTTGCCGAATAAAAGACGACATTCGTCAACGAACACACGCACCTCGGCACCGATAAAATCTGGTAATGACAAAAAATCTGTTAGCTCAGCGACGCGCGATGACGAAGCGATGGCAGCTTCGGCACTCGTGTCCATGTTTGATCACTCGAGAAATGATGACGAGACGGCGTCGCCTGATGACTCGACAAAGGAGGGCGGAGTCTCAGGGACCAAGGGCGCAAATAAGAGGACGCTGTCAAAGTCCAAGACAAAGACAATCACCTCAATGTGTTATGAGTGCGGCACGGAGCAGACGTCTCACTTCAGACCTGTCGTCTCTGATTTTGTAAGTCAAGACACGATTTGATCCCTCAAGGCAAGCTTGGCTGACGATGCACAGATTGGGAAAAAGTCCAAGACGTCAGAGGTCTTTCCGCGTGTGGAGGTGTGCAACAAGTGTTACTGCAAGATGGCGCCCAAGCTGAGCGAGTACACGGCGTGGCGGCTGGGCATGCTCAAGAAGCAGATTGAGCTGTTCTCGGAGAATGGTGTCTGCGAATTTGACATTTCGCACGAGGATGTGAATAGCCGGAAGCAGGTGGAGGAGACACTGGCCTACATAGGGAGACTGCAGGAGCTTTCACGGACCGGCGGCGTCCTAGGGACGCTCAAGGTCAGACCGATCATCCGACAGTGACGGCAATCGGAAGGGGGAAAAATAAAAGGAACGGAAAGACCTGGACAGGGTCGACATGTATTTTAGACGATGGCACACACAGGCAGAGAGGGCTGGAACGCGCACACACACGGCACGATCGAGGGGGAAAGCAGCTGAGGGAGGACAATCATATATGCATAGCGGAAGCATGGGAGACGCGCGCGTGCACCACATATAGCATTACCAATTGCAAGGCGATCATATCTTATTTGCATATACTCACGAATTAATCATCACGTCCTTCAGGTATCAAGATAAGCAAAGTGCTCGTTGATTGTGAGGCAAAGTGTAGTCTGACCAGGCTCTTAAGCTTAAGACGGCCAGACTATAGGTAGCATATCGGCGCAGCTGCACACAGACGACGGGCAAAAGGTAGCTAGAGGAGAGCTAGACGTTGGGGACAGACGAGACGAGACGAGACGAGACAGACAACTTTACAAGCGTTCTGCATCTCCGCTCCCTGCAGCAGCCTGCTTCTGGAGATGGCGGGCGCGCGTGCGTTGCATTTTGGTTGTTGGCTGCAGGGCGCGGCCGGGATCATCGCCAGGCGCCAACCGGCCCGCAAGCAGGCGAGCGAGTTCAAGGTTACTACCTTGCATAACCTTGCAATTGTACCTCAAGTGACTTGACCTGCAGAGAGCCATTTTTCCTCTTCCCTCTTCACCCTTCTCCCTATCTTTTACTGCCTCCAGTACATCTGACACTCTCGATTCCCGAGGTCCGTCATTTCCTGGCTCTCTCATGTCCTCGACCTCTGCGCAATCACGATAGAAAGTTCGGAGCACAGTGTGGCGCAGCCTTCGAGGAGATTCATCACTGCATTCATTTAGCAGACGAGTGACTGAGCGACCGTCCTCAGACGTTGCATCACCTCGGGGCATTTTTGGCAAGCAATCTTCGACCAGCATCTGCACTACCATGTCATGAGTGCGCTCTTCTTTCTCGCGTTTCTGGCGACCATCGTCGCTGGGGCGGCACCCAGTGTCGGTTTCAAGAATTGCCTCTCGAGCAAGATTGTCAGTCCTCGATTCACGCCGTTGTCGGTCTTTGCCGAATTTGATACTGCCTCCGAGGTCATCTACTACCGGATCAATGGCAACATGACTGGTCAGGTCAACGACACCAACGCGGACGGTACACTCGCGAGCGCAGTCACCGATACTATTTCCACCGTTGGGTACATCCAGAGCAAAACGGATCGACGACTGTGTGGTGTCTCGAAGAACCCGACTCTGAACGACAATTCGACCCTGTGTCCGTTCGGACCCGGCAGGTCCCAATTAGAGTTCGAAGTTGGGTTGAATTCGTCCTTTATCTTTGCTTCCATCACCAGTCAAATTCGAATCAATGCCGCGACAACCTCAAACTATCAGGTGGGATGCGTGGAAGTGACATTGACACCTCCACTGTCTGCCGAGCTCAGGAGTATCCTGACCTATATACCTCTCTGTATCCTGCTCCTCATCGGGCTCAAAGTCTTCGTGGTGGCTCTTGCGAATCCGTGGTCTGGCACGATTGACCCATATCGGGCATTCTCAAACTTTGGTATGGACGTCAATGCCCTGCGTTTGGCTACACCAGGTTTCGCCGACTGCTTGATGTACATTCAATTCATCGCCTATTCTTCTATGCTCGACCTGAATTACCCTGGCTTTTTCCAGCTCGCCACAAGTCGCGTCTCTTGGTCCATCTTGCTCTTTGATAAATCGCCAGTCTCTCGTGCGCTCAACTATACGCCGTCACAATCCAGCTCACTTGCGTCCTTTATCAATTTTGTGGGCTCGAGTAGGCAGGCAGCTTGGAAATCCTTCATGGTATGGTGGATCATCCTCCTGGCTTGCACTGTCGGTTTGGTGGCTGTCATTATCGGCGTCTGGTGGATCCTCACGCCCTCTTCTACAGACCTGACCAGGAAGAATTTGCCCTTTCTGGGCGGTTGCATGCTACGAATATACTACTGGTTTCTACTGCCAATGTCCATGTTTACCTCATTTCAGCTGGTCACTGCTCAACAATCGCGAGCCGGACTCACAGCAATCGCTGCACTGGTTCTCATGCTGCTCATCCTCCTATGTCCCCTGGCACTCGTCTATTTCTTGCCGAGACACAAACCACGACAAGACTTGTACGACGACTTGGCGCTTCTGAGCCTCTTTGGGCCGCTTTACAACACATTTTCCGAGCACGCGACATTGGTGTTTGTGCCAAATATTGTGCTCGCAATCTTGAGGGGCTTGACAATCGGCCTCTTGCAAAGCTATGGCACGGCCGAATTGGTCTTGTTGATTGTCTTTGAAGTGGTTGCTTTCGTCGTTATTCTAACGCATCGGCCATGGCCCAGGAGCACAAACACGACCATTATGAACCTCATTCTGCATGGACTCCGATTTCTTGTCATGATACTGATGATTCCATTCCTGCCTTCCCTGGGGCTTGCCAGCGGCAGCAGAGAGTGGATCGGGTACATCATACTGATCATTCATGCCGCCATTCTGGTGTTTGTCTTCCTTGGGAATGCCTTGCTAAGTCTGCTGGAGATTGCCATACGTCTCTTGGTCGTTGTGCCTCAAGATGAGGGTGCACGAGCAATTTTTGGAGCACGGCAACTCAAGTCCCGCAGACGAAAAGGTGCCCAAGATGATCACAATGGATCTCAGTCAACCACCACTGCCACAACTAGTGCAAACTCTCTCACAGGCCTGTTGGAGACTAAGGAAGACTCACCATTCTTTCGCACCCCTAGAGCTCCTTCACGTATCTCCTCTCGCATGGGAGCGGATTCCTCGCTCGGAGATAGGCATTCGCTGGTATCTGATGCTTACATCTCCCCTTTGACAGCGCTAGACACGACTTATCAGGGCGGCACCACCTACAAAGGTCAAAAGGCTCCTGTAGTACGATCAATGTCTTATGCTTCTACAGAGCTTTTGAACGACGCAGCCAGTCCACCAGGTACCATCACTCCTGGCAGAATCGACAGCTCATATGATCTCTACGATCTCAGTCTTGCACCAACCGAGGATGCCGTTCGACGAGGTGTGGATTACGCCGTCCGTGAAGCAGATGTATACCATCCACAGTCCTCGGGTGAATTACTGGGTCCATCGAAGAAACTGGGCACGGGACCAGCCGATCCGAACGGCATAAGACTCAGAAAGTTGAGTTGGACGCCTTGGCGCAAGGAGAAAAATTTAGAGAAAGGCAAATTTGTTGTGGTGCGCTCGACGCCCGCACCAGCAAAGCCAGCAAATGTCCCTCTACAGGACCTGGGGTCACCAAATTCCACGACAGAAAGCAGATCGAACCCAATTTCACCAATGTACGACACCTTGGCCGAGGAAGAGGACGACGATGAAGACGATGGCCACTTTTTCGCCCACGAGACGCCCCAAATGGAAGGACGAGCGGAAGCTGTGCAGCCCCAAAGTGCACCGATGTTGCCGCGTCTGCGCACGTCAGATCCGCTCACTTCATCGTTCCAGGAAGGCTTGACATTGCAGGGACTTGAGAGTGACAGGAGGCCGGCCCCTGGTGACGGACACTTGGATGCATTCAGGAGCGGTCGACGCCAATCAGAGGACTCGGACTCTAGCTTTGTCTCGGATCTGATGGCACCCGTCAGGCCAAGGACAGGTGATCGCGTGGCCAGCTACGACTCTGGACATACCGCACAAAGCGTCCGCTCTAGCCTGGTGCGTGATTCATATGTCAACTTGCCCAATGTCGTCCTGCCAGAGACGGCCGAGCTTGTCAATTTCGATGAACCGCTCGACCGTCATGTATGAAATGTGCAGAGTGAAAAATAATAATAATCAGCACACCGGAAAAAGTCCATTTTTTTTTTGCAAATATCTGGACATATCTATGGCGTTGGCAAATGACGAAATTTACGAGTAGTATATAGTGTTGTACATTCTATAATGCGATCAGACAGTCATCTTCGCTAGTATCAGTCATGTCGTTGCTGCACTTGCGTACCTATAATTTTCGTCACTACTCTATTGCCTGTATGTTTGCGTGCGCCACAAAAATGTGCGATCAGCGAACATTAAATTTGGCGGAGGATAGATTCCACGGGCAAAGAAATTTGTATCGACTCTCCATGCTTCTTGCAATTGCAGCACATTTATTTGGGTGTTATCTTGACAGAATTCTTGATCGAGGACCTCCATCAATACAAATATAACAATCGGCATACTACGAGAGGGACCTAAAATTTGGGCGAGCGAGCGAGCGGGCGATTTGACGATATGGCAAAGAACAAATTGGTGCGGTCAGACAACTACAATGCGCACAAGACGCGGTCGATGAAGGCCAAATCGGCCCTGCGACGGGAACGCGCCAAGATAGAGGAACAGGACCCGACTTTGCGCGTGAAGCGGGTGCGGGAGAATGTGCCCGTCACCATTGATCAGAAGCGATATTACGATCCGTCGCGGGACACGGAGAGTGGCTTGCAGACCACGGAAACTGATTCGTCCAACATCAAGAAGGAAGTCGATGCTCTAAAGGTGGACGACGATGACGACGACGATGACGACGACGATGACGACGACGACGACGACGACGAAGAGGAAGAGGAGGGAAAAGTAAAGATTAAAGATGAAGCCAAGGACGACGATGACAACGACAAGATGACGACGACGGCGGACGGCATGAGGACACTCATCACGACGTCGCCAAACCCGACGCAAGTGAGTTACCACTTTCTCACCGTGCTGCAGAGTATCATTCCCCTCAGCGAGACGATCCGCCGCGGCACGGGCAAGTACTCTGTGCCCGACATTGCGCGGTACGCCGGGCGTCGCGGGTACAGTAACCTGATGGTAATCAACGAGGACCGTAAAAAAGTGAATGCCATCAACATTATTCGCCTCCCCGAGGGACCGACGGCGTATTTCACAATCACGAATCTACAGTTGCAGCAGTTGGCCACACATACGACGCATCACCCGGAACTCTTGCTCAACAACTTTACTACCTCGCTCGGCCACGAAATCGCCGACATCTTTCGCGGATTATTTCCCGTGTCTGGGCCGCATCTCAGGGGAAGACAGACCGTGACGCTGCATAATTCGCGAGACTTTGTGTTTTTTCGACGGCACCGGTACATGTTTGCCGGAAAGGGGGACCGCGTCCGGTTACAGGAGATTGGGCCGCGCTTCACGCTCAAGTGTCGCGAGGTGGTGCGTGGTGTCGCGCGGCAGGGGGATGTCGTGTGGAGCAGCAACGCGGGACTCGAGAGCGATCGGAAGCGCATGTTCTTGTAACCTTCAACCATAACTATACTATACTATGTATATATTCATTCATCTCTCGTTTTCTTTGGCATTTATCCTGCATGTAAACAGTAGACGGATAGCAGGGATAGATTGGAGGTCAGGAAATCGCCTGGAGGTACTCGCGACACGCACCCAGATCCGCATCGCAATCACCGTAAATGGCAGCCACGAGCGCTCCATCCAGTGCTGGAAACTCGGCCTGCAACTGTTCCCTCTCCAGTTCCTCTTTACTCGCCGGTCGTCGGCGCGCGTCTGCGAATGATTGAAGCGTCTCTACTTGTGCGCCATGCTCCGATTCGTCCATCAACCCTAAAAACTCTGCATCGTCTCCGTCGCGGCCGCGACCTGTTCCCTGTGTAGTAGTATTGCTCGAGTACCCCGGTTGCGGTGCGGTGCGGTATTGTGGTTCGTAGCCGCCCGTGTACGGTGCCGGGACCTGTCCGCCATACTCGTCTCCACCGCCACGGCCTTGTCCTGAAATTGTACTTGATGACGCCTGGCCGGGCCGCGGAGGTTGTCGCGGGGGTCGTTCGTCTTCATACATTGGCACCGTACCGTACGTCTGCTGTCCATAGGCTTGTCCCTGTTGATGTTGATGTTGGTGTTGGTGTTGGTTGTAAGGATTCATATCGGAATGATCGGTCGAAGGCGAAGAAGAGAGGAGAGACTGGACGCGGCCGATGCGACCGTCCTGGAGTCTGACTTTGATGCCTCGTGGATGATTACCCTTGCGCGTCAATAAATCGGCGATGCGGCCAGTGACTTGGCGGCCTGTGCCTTGGTCTGCTTTCAAGACGATCGATACCAGCGAGCCCCGATGCAACGATGCGTGAGGCGGGACGACCATCTAGAGTACATCAAAGTTGGAGGGGACACGAGACGAAAGGAATGAGGCTCAGCTGTCGGCGATTTGAGTCAACCTCCAAATTCATGCGCCGCCTCCCGGGTTTTCCTTGGCATTCAAGGCAATTCCAAATGGATTCCCCCACAATGTCAATCATGTTCATGTCCAGCACGTTTCGTACCAAAAGATTCATTGTCGAAATCAATGTTTCATTCAGCTATCAGTCTGGTCTTTGCTCGCTAGCGCGTCTCATTAACAACAATCATCAACCGAGGCTGTCCTCTACTTCTCTCATCTCCAAAAAGATCGCCGCAGCAGGAGTCTACAGACCAAGTCCTGCTTCAGATAAATCCTGGCCCTCCCTGGACTTCATGCCACCCGCGGGCTCTCGAGATGATCCTTCCTTGCCCGCCTGGTCAATGCCCATCCTGCGGGCCACATAGCGCTGGGCCAGTACGCCGGCAGCCAGACCCAGGGTTTCCTCCAAGTGTTCGCTGATCCATTCTCGAGGTTGTATGGCGGCATCCACAGATTGTAGGGATAGTGGTATCCAGGAACTTGGGAATGCCTGTGACAAGGAAGAAAAGGTGATGCCGTTCGGCCGGTCGAGAAGGGTCAAGTAGAATTGAATCTCCGTCTCTTGCGCGTCTTCTGGCTGTGGCTCCTTCTCGACTGCTTCTCCACCATCAATGTCTTCGGTCGTGAAGGCTTGAATCGCGAGATATATGTTGCTTGTCCTCTCGACCTGCTCGGCTTGGCCATCGCGAGCCTTGTCCTCCAGTGCGGCAAAGTTCATCTTTCGAGCGACCTTGTAAGACTCTGGAGTCGCATTGACCTCGAGCGTTCCCTCACGATCGGAAGCGACAATGTTTAGCGACCCTCCTTCGACCTGTTCCATGACCCGCTCGAAACTGTTGTATACTGCACGCTCGACCCGCAGTCCAGTAATGTCGTGTAGGACATTCACCACCAACGTCTCATTGTCCTCGATTGGCGGTGCCACTGCATCCAGGACTCCTTTCCCGAGATTTCTAGCTTCGGAAGCGAGCTTTGAGAGATCCAGTTCGCGAATGCGAGCCTGAATTAGCTGTGCCTCCTCTGATGCTTGCAGATCCGCCAGTCGCTTCTCGGCTTCAGCCCTCAATTGAGCCTGAATGTTGTTGGCGGTCGACCACAGGCTGCCTCCCCAAGAACTCCAGCTCGAGTTGGAGCCATAGACCTTCTTCTGAGATGCCTGTGCCTCGCTCACATGTGGTGTATCCGTTCGAGACTCGCTAGGTCCCGCCTCGCCGTCTTCGTTCTTCTCCGATTTATCCGAATTTGCGACGGATGAATTGGTGAATGTCGGCGTGTCGTCCTTGTTACTTCTCCTCGACTCTGTACTGTTACGGGGTTGTTCTGTGCTCTTTCGTGCTCCACTCAAGGTGTTTAGTCGTGGACTGGCCCGCGCTTTCGTGCCCGGCAGACGCGGTGTGATTGGTCTGGAGGGTCTCTCGCGATCCTTGGAGAACTCAGCGAGAAAGTCGTTGATGGAGGCCTCGTCGACATCAGTGGTCGAGGAGGCTACTCCGGTGATTGCGCTTGGGTCGTCAGGCAAATCGTTCAGATCCGCCAAGAGATCTTCCGCCGCTCTAGAATTTGCAGACATGTCTCGACAATCGCTCGACGCGTCTGTATAGCCTGACTTGTAGCCACTCGCGAAGTGTCTCTGAGAACTGAACGATGCATTGCAGCACGCCAAGGGAAAGCAACAGCGTCCTCCTTCCTCGCTCTCCACTTCCAGGTTGTCCCGTGGGCGGGAAGATCGTGAGGAGCTCAGCCGGTTTCTTTGTCGGCAGCAACTTCCGCATTCGGCAGATTTGCGTGCGCCTGGAGATTGAAATTTGTGGGCGCATCTGCAGGCATTCAGTAGCACGTATTTGTGTATATATTGACATCTTGTTACGCTTGCAACTGTCTGTTCGCACAAGCACAGCAATCCAGGCTACACTGAGATTTGCCAGTACCGAACATTCACGAATCGGAAGCCTCTCACGCAGTCCATATAGCTTGCTACATCTCATTCCTCGGACTCCTGCTGCATAACTATTTGAGACTTGCAAAGAACTATCCGGCATCGATTGTACTGCCGTCAAAAATTGCCGGAACGTTTAAATAGACAAGTCGAATGAAAATATACCTGCTCCGTCATGCAGAGACTGACTCGAACGTCAACAAAATCATTCAAGGCACCATCAATACGCCCCTCAACAGCAACGGGCACTCCCAGGCTGAATGTCTCGGGCGGAGGATGCGCACAATAAAGGCTGATCACATCTTTTGCAGTAACTTGCAGCGCTGCCAGGAAACCCTGAAGCACGTCACCGATCTGCAGGAGCCTTCGCGGCTGCCTACAGTACAGTACACCAAGCAGTTGCAGGAGCGGTACATGGCTGAACTGCAGGGCGTGAGCAAGGATGTCGTCGAGCAGTTGTGTCGCGAACAGAACAAGACGAAATTTGACTTTGGCGAAACTACCCAGGAACTGACAGACCGAGTTGAGGGCTTTTGGAGGAGCCATGTCGAGCCATTGTACAAGCCGGCGCGTCCAAAAAGCAATGGCTCCCCACACGATTCATCTGCAGAATCATCCGGTGACCACACGAATGCTATCTTCGTCTGTTCTCATGGTGGAACACTTTTGCAATTGACCAGGTCGCTCTACCTGACGTTTGGCTTTAAGCTGCCGGAAGGATTGAAGCTCAACCGAGCATCTCCCAATACCGGCGTGACGATCTTGAATACTAAGACCATGGAGATCGAGGTTTATGCAGATGTGCGTCATTTAGAAGCTCTGGGTTCCGCTGAGAAGGAGAAGGATGAAAAGATGGAGGTTGTCGATGTATAGAAATAGACGTGATAGAGATAGAAAATCATGTGTCCAAGGTCAGTTCTTCGAGACCGTCGTTGACTGCGTTGTCAACGATAGACTTCTTGCCGGAAGAGTCGTGTGGTGCAACCAGCTTTTGCGGCGCTGTCATGTCCGCACCAGAGCGCTTCTCTATTCCTTGCTCCTCCTTGATGATTCGATGCAACTCAATCAACACCTGCTTGACAATGACTTCTTCACCATTTCCATCCTCACTCTGAATAAGCTGCATTTGACTCCTCGGGAGGTGAGCAGAAACAAACACCTGTCTACTATACTTGCGGCACAAAAGATTGGCCAGACGGTCTGTCGTGTCGGCTGCTGCATAGCCATCGATTCTAGTACTTGACGATGGCATGTGCTTCGGCATTGGCAATGACATGGAGGTCGTGCCTATTGCGCCAGCTCCACCTACGGAGAACCAAAGCATGATTGATGTTGATGGATAGAGAAACAGGACCTGTATGTGGATGACGGGCAGGGAATTGCTGCCTGGCAAGGTGACTTGGTGACACTTGAAAGGACCGTCACCTGTTTCTGAAACCACTGCCATATTGCAGATTACCGCTGCGAGTCTGTCAAGCTGTAGAGCTGTGACACGGCAATTGACTATATATCCCAAGCAGCATTGATTATATACACTCGTCATGAAGCAGCGTGAATGGAGCCAAGTTGTGGAGAAGGGCAAGTTTTTGTCGTACAGCTCGTGTTCTTGTATTGCCAGCGGCCACATTGAGACGCACTTCACGCACGGGGCTTCTGGTGGATCGCGACTTTCTAGGTACGTAGTTGCAACTGAAGTGCAACAAGAACCGATCATCCGTCTGTTAAGTCTATTGCTCAGGGTCAATTCAGACATTGTCCAGTGAGTAAAGACAAATCAGAGAGCATACCTGTCGACATCAAACACCGAAAAAAAGTACCCTCATCATACGACTGAGAGACGACAAGGTCGCGGAAAAGCATCATGAAGACGTTCAATCTCATCCTACCACTACTCGTCTCCCTTTCATCCCTCATACAGCCCTCCGCTTCCCACAGCATCTCGATCCCACCTCATGCACGCGAGTGTTTCCACGAACAACTTCACCGCGAGGACCGCATGACGGTCAATTTCCAGACGGACCTTGGCGGCAACCAACAAATCAACTTTTGGCTGACTGATCCCTCGAACGCCATCATCCACCAGAACCCGCACACGAGCATGGGCGAGTACTCCTTCGAGGCCGCCAGCGACGGGAAATACACCTACTGTTTCCTGAACCAAGGGGACGACGGCCAGAACCGCGAACTCAGCTTCAACGTCCACGGCGTCGTCTACGTCTCCGAAGACGACCCGGACCACCAGGACCCACTCGACAAGGAAATCAAGGAATTGAGCGAATTGGTCGCCCAAGTCAAGGACGAACAAGAGTATATCGTCATTCGCGAGCGTGTCCACCGCGACACCAGCGAGTCAACCAATGCCCGCGTAAAGTGGTGGTCCATCGGACAGACCATCCTCCTCGTCGCCGTCTGCCTCTTCCAAGTCATTTACCTCAGTAAGTATCATCCTTACCCTCCTTTTTGATTGAGTGACTAACCAGTGTTCAGAACGATTCTTCGAAGTCAAGGTTTCTCTGTAGTGCATGAATTTTACATGTCATAAGCAACTTGTCTGATCGACTACATAGCATAACAGCGCCCATTTTCATGATTATCAAACACACTAGCTATCGTGATGTTGGCGCACAACTACATTTGTGATGGGAGATGATGAAAAGCGTGACGTATAATACTTTTCAATTACTGAAATTCGAATGCATAGTGCTACGCTAATCGACAGATGCTCACCTTCAACTCCATCATCTTCACTCTAATTTAGAAAATCGCAGGACAAAGACGTCAGGATAAAAGGGTAAAGGGTCTATCCACGGGCAGTGATGTTGCCGACATCGAGTCTGACGGCCGGATTATGCTCAATCATGACGAGGTCGCACTTATGGCCGAGCAGGGACCGGATATCCGAGACGCCGTACTTGATCATGGTGGGCCGCTCGAGGGAGAGTCCCCAACCATGGACGCGCACGTCCCGCGGAAGACCCATGGTCTCGAGCATTTCCGGACGAAACATGCCGCTATTCCCAATCTCCACCCACTTCCCTAGTCCGGCGTGGTAGGAGAAAATCTCCATCGACGGCTCGGTGTATGGGTTATATGCCGGCTTGAAGCGCAGATTGGTCACGCCCATCTTGGCAAAGAAGCGTTCCATGAACCCAATCAAGTCGCCGAGCGTCAAGTTGCGGTCCGCCACGACACCTTCCACCTGATGAAACTCCGCCAAGTGAGTCGCGTCCACCGCCTCGTTGCGAAAGACGCGGTCGATGGAAAAGTACTTGGCCGGCTTGAAGCCGCCGGGCTGGTTGGCCAATTTATAGAGCATCGCGGTGGAGACGGCCGTCGTGTGCGTCCGCAGCACCAACTTTTGCGACTCTGACGTGATCCACGGGTAGCGATACCCGATGGACCCGTACGCGCCCTCCTGATGCACCTTGCGCACCCGCTCGACGTACCCTGCGTCCGGCAACGATTCCGTGTGGCTCGGGTTCTTGATGTAGAATGTATCCTGCAAATCCCGCGCCGGGTGCTGTTGCGGCACAAACATCGCGTCAAAGTTCCAGAAGGAAGACTCGACAAAGTTATTTGTCGGCATCTCCTCAAAGCCCAACTCGAAGAAGATGTTGCGGAATTCCTCGCGCACCTTCATCAGTGGATGCAGTGCACCGCCCCGGACCGGCGCGCCCTCCGCCTCAAAGTTGTACTTTTTAAATTCGGCCGTCTTCCATGCTCCGGAGGTGATCATGTCGGCCGTCAAGTCAGTCTCCAATTTTTGCACCGTTGTGGAGAATTTGGGACCCTTTTCGACCGAGAAGGATATCGTCTTTGTGGCTGTCAATTGTTTGCGTTTCTTCAAGTCCTTGAGGACATCCGCATCGCCGTACGTGCCCGTCTCTTGTATCTCCTTGAGTTGTGCGCGGGTCGTGTCCTCTATTGAATCGACGAGCTTCTCTAATGATTGCGTATCCTTGTTGATCTTGAACCACTTCTTTTTCAGTCCGTTCTGTTGCCCGAGTCGGCCGTCCGGTATTTTCTGGTTTTCATCAGTCTGGTATACACCGTCTGCAGTAAGCATAGTCGTACCTGTACATCACAAATTTTCAGCCCGCCCATCGATTTGACCACTGCTTCGTAGAGTGTCGCCTCAGGAGATCCATTGTTGACGATATTCTGCGCTTCTTTCGTCAACGACCAACGTTCCCTGTCAATCTGCTTGAACACAACCATGTCTCGCGACTCTAACGATCGCAATATCCCCGATACCTCGATCTGATCGGCATGTAATGGAGATGTGTCTGGAATAGTGCCATCACGCTCAAGAGTTTGCAGGATGGTGTCTTGCAGGGACATTTGTGCGAATTGAAGGAGTCCCCTTGAGCGTCTATCTGTACTCAGTCACCACACCTGCGACACGACCGACTCGCTTGTGCACTTGATGGTCCAGAAGCAGTCGATGCGACGTTCAAGTACTAGTGCTCACAATAAATGTTTTAGGTTCATTCGCAGCAAGCCACAAGGAGCGGGCAGCGATTAATGGGGATTCAAGGCGCTAAAGTGGAGCGCATCATCTAATGCTAGGTTGATTCAACAGAGGCTGAGATGGTGCTAGATTATGCTATTATGCTGAGTTATCCCTGACCGTACCAATCTTTTCTTTTACAAGCGCGTCCCGCCGAATCGGAAAAACAAGTCCTCAAAGGACCTCAGAGCTTGATCGGCATCCGGGAAAATCTCCTCTATGAGCTTGGACTTTAGGTAATTCTCGTTGGCGGATGCTTTGGCGTCCTCGCGAAAGGTCGTGTACTCGGTAAACATTGCCGGGGTGCTGCTGACCTCGACCTTGATGCCGTCCCCGAGTTTCTCGTTGCCCTCGAGCTCGCCGTAGAGTGTGATGCCGGCAAAGCTGTCGTTGCGGAACCTCGTGATTCTGGACCACGTCTTCTCCTGGTCCCTCGGGAGCGCCGAATGCTTGAGCAGGTTTGCATGCACAAAGAGCCAGGCACCGAGGTGGTCCGACTGCAGCATCGTATGGCCGCCATTCGGCCTGTTGATGCCTGCAGAAGCAAGCATCCTCCGTGGGCCGGACCACTTCTTGCCTAGCGCCAGCGCGGCGATTCTGAACGAGTCACGGTCCCCGCCCATGAAGGAGTAGAAAGTCTGATGTTCGAGCGCAAAGTACTCTGCCAGATGCATCGTGGCTTGATGTTGTGCGCGATTGAATAGCAATTGGCCGCTCTCGCCCTCGAATTCCGGCCGGCATGGAATGCCGAGCAGGCGCCAGACGGGGTTCGTCGGATGCGATTTTGTAAAGTCAGGCCAGAGCATGGCTCCTGTATCCTGATAGGCTTTGGCTTCAAAGAGGTAGGTCGGGTCCTTGGCAAGATAGCTGTCAGTGTCGAGATATAGAACCTCATCAAAGCTGCACCTTTGAATCGCTATAGCCTTGATCTGGTATGCCTTCCAGCCGTTGCCCCGCTTCAGTCCACCGAGCTCGATGACATCTGCGCCCAAGACACCAAGGCGATCAATGACGTTTTGTGAAATCTTCTCGGCCTCGTCTTCGTAGTGATACACCTGCACCTTGAGCTCACAGCCATAATGCCGGAGCAGGGAGATGTTGACTATGGCGCGCTCCATGGCGGCGGAATCGCCGGCCGACATGACGATGCCACGACCGCTGGTCGCGCCCTGGTGGGATGCCGAGGCGAGATACTTGACCATGGCGTTCCGGAGAAAGAAGATTTGCTCCGTGGTGATGGACGCCCAGAGCTCCTTGTTGGCATTGACGGCGTTGCGATCGAAATTGACGTCGGTCGGGTCGCAGTGTTGGTTGTTGATGTGGAGCGCTTCCTCCAGCTCCCAGATCGGGGCCTGATCCAGCTTGTAGTCCTTGAGGTAGTCTTTATTGAGTGCCAGCAGGGGCTTCTTCCAGGTGTAGAGGACAAAGGCGTAGACGGCGACGTAGCCAAGCAGGACCTTGATGAACAAGCGAACCCCGCTCGCCATGCCGAATCCTCCCCTTTTCAAAGAATGTAACTTGGATGGATCTGCGACTGGATATAGAGTTGCCCAGGAGAAGCTACTGCCAAGACCGACGAGAGAGAGAATAGACTGACGGCAAGCAAAGCAGCAGGCAGAGGTGGTCAATGGTCAGGAGGATATGATAAAGGGGGAGGAAACAAGGTTCACATGCCAAGCAAGCGAAAAGGGAGGAGGAAGAGCAAGTGAGAGCCTGGAAGGGAGGCTTGCGCGGGAACCTCCAACCTTGCAAGTTTGCACCTGGAAGCTTGCAGGTTGGAGACACCAAAAATCCCCCGACCCGCCGCAACTGTGGGGAAGTTGCCGAGTATTCATCTGCATCCTGCCGTAGCTACTGTAGCTGTTATAGCTATAGCTAGTGTAGCTATTGATACTGATTCATTATGCTGCGTCGGCAAGATGCTATGGCCCGTGTACCCAGCCACGGCGCTGGTAGCTTTGGCAGCTTTCCCGTCATAGCCACGCCAGTCGGTTCATGTATATGCACATAATCAGTGCTTCGTCTTTGTGTATAGACAAGTCTTCTGGAGATGCCATATTCTTTCTGCTCTATGCTCCTTCAACACATGCTCCCGCGATGCAGTTTGGTGCAGGGCACGGATGTGTAGGTCGTGATTGTTCTTCGTCTCTAGCAGACCTGCAACAAAGACGGCACTACTGATGTAGACACTTGATTTCGCCGACCAGGTCCCGTATACGGTGAGCAGACCAGAAGAAGACGGCAAATCAACTGCACCGGAACGTATGCAGATGGCGGTACAGGGTCGTCTATCGCAGCTGATGCCTGTAAGTACGAGATTGCTGCGGCGTCATGCCAGCATCACTAGACCCTGGCTTGCATCTCGTTCACTTTCGCAAGTCGTGCAGGTGCCGCTGATTTTTGGTGGATTGCTCGTGGCTCTCTGGACATGGAAGTCCCTCACTCTGATTGTCTTTCAGAACAAGATCATCTATATGCCTTACCTTGGGCGTCACGAGGAAATGAAGCATCATCCTACACCATTGGTCAAGTGGCATCGGCATGATTTGACGACCAGCGATAAAGTCACTTTGGCGCTATGCAATGCAGAGCTGATGGACACTACATCGGAACAAAGACCACCACAGGATGCCTCCAGAACGGATTATGCACAAAGGAAGCGAGTGACGGTAGTGTATCTGCAAGGCAACGCATCTTCCACACCACCTCGATTGCCCCACCTGTCCAAGTTACTAAGACAAAGTCATCGAGTCTGCCCGGAGGCGGAGATTGACCTCTGGACGGTGTCTTACCGTGGCTACTGGGAATCCACGGGCCGACCGAGCGAAGTGGGTCTACTTCAGGATGTCAGAGATGCGCTGTCGTATATCCTCAAAGATTCCGCGAGACAAAATCGACGCTCCAACAATACTCCAAAAGAGGCCGATGGCCAGATGGTGCAGCACGAAATTATCCTGTGGGGACACTCGATTGGTGCCGCCCTGGCGATACAATGCCTTCACCACCTCTACACCCTCCTGTCGCCCCTTGCCAACCAACTTCCAAGTCCGAGCAACAAGGTCAAAGTCAAGGTCAAGGTCGTGCTCGAGACGCCCTTTGACAGCATCAGGAGCGTCCTGCTGGCACTCTACCCGGAACCCTGGTTACCCTACCGATACCTCTCCCCCTTCCTGCGTACCCGAATGGACATGAACCACGCCCTCTCGCACTTTAAGAGTCTTCACCACCATCACCACCACCACCGCGACGACGACGACGACGACGACCACGATAGGGACGACGGGGCGTCGTGGTTGCGTACAGTACAGGTTCTCGTGGTCATTGCGGAGAGGGACGAAATCGTGCCGGGGCAGATAAGTCACAACGTCGTCTCATTACTCGAGCGGCATCGCGTGGGAAGTGTCGTCACGAGAATCGTCCGCGGCGGATTACATCAGGATTGTTTGATGAGGCCGGAGATGCACAAATTCGTCATGGACTTTATCAAGGAATGACATATCTTGGGCGGTGCTTCCTTTTTTTCATATTCATTTATAGGAGATTGTCTTGATTTTGTCTAGCATGTAAAAAGAAGGATTTCAGGTCATCCCATGCTCTGCCATAGTGAGAAAATAGCTCACTTCATCATGCATTCTATTCACAAATTTGCTCCCTTGTCCTCTTTTTCAATGCGCTCCCCTTCTCTGGACTGTGCGAGCGACGTCGATGACTAAGGGTCGATTACTGAGCAGGCATGGCGATGGCGGCCGAGTCCTCGAGGACCTGCTGGGGACTTCCCTTGGTGAGGCCTTTCTTGGCAAGACTCCACAAGAGTGCGGCACTACCGGCCAATCCACCAAAGATGAGAGCTGGCTGGAGACCTCGGGTACATTTAAAGAGTGCGCCGGCGGTGAATCCCGCGCCGATGGAATTGTAAATGTCGTGTCTCCCTCGCGCGGCATCGAGGGAAGAATTGATGCCGTTGTAAATGATGGCCACGACGCCGAGCGAGTTTCCCAAAAAAGGTCCGCGGCGAGTGACTGCGTTGAGGACGTAATTCAGCCTCAATCGACCCGTCACCTGTGTCCCCGTCGCGGCGGCCTGACTTGCCCGCGAAAGACCCTCGTACGCACCGTACGCCCCACCCAGGCCCAGGCCAGACAGGTACGTCGTTCCCGTGCCGTAACATAAATCGTCACTCCAGCCACGACTCGGCAGCGCGGATTCAGAGCCCGGGAGCGCATTCAGCGCTTCGTCCTCCAGCACGAGGTATTCCAGGGTATCGTTCAGACCCGCCAGTGGGTGTAATTTTGTGGCATCCAGACTGGAAAAGTCGAGATTGTTACTTGTCGGGTTCGTCGTGGTGAAATCATCACTCGTGCTCGTCGAGGGTTCCGAGACTGCTGGCGTGTTGTTGTGGTGATTATCGTTGTTGTTGTTGTTCTTCTTTGGGTTGAAGAGCCACGACATTTTTTCAAGATTGTTGAATGGCAATGGTGATGGTGATGCTTGAGCAGCCGACTGGCAAGTCTAGCACTAAGACGGAATGATATGTGAGGTTTTCAGCGACCCCAGAATTTAGATACCACTATATGTCGATAGGATGAATCGCAAATGCACCTACAGTGCCGTGCTTAAGTTCAAAGTCGGTGCTGAAATGATTATATGCTGGAGATGTATATGATGAGCACGACTTTTTCGTTGGCGTCAAGTGGCCACACGACAAAAGAGAGGCGCGGGAAGAGTTTCGAGTTTGGGAAGGTCGATTGGAGGCAGCACAATTTCCCATTCTTCCCAGAGCACAGGCCAGGCAGCTCTGCAGCAGGTACAGCTTCTGCTGAAAGGGCAGCTTGAATGATCCACGATCCAGTGCTCGACCAAGCTTGACCATGTAACGTGTTCTGCTCGTTTCCTGGCCTTTATTATGGCTTCTACAGCTGCCTTGAAGTGCTAATGCGGCGCATAGCGGCCTAGAAATATGTGTTGGTGATAATCTATTGTACCATACTTGCAATTTGACAACTTATTTCACACGCGTCTCTAGGTGTACAATTGTGTCATCATTCCTCCCTGAGTTTGGCATCCACCAAGGACATCTCTCGCTCTGCGGCGTCCAGGATCTTTTGCCTCTCCTCATCAGTCATTTCCTGTGGACTCGTGGCTGCCTTTGCCGATGGCTTGTCTGAGTTTGTAGAAGACTCCGGATCCTGTATACTTATGTCCGGGTCATCTACCCACTCGTCCTGATCAGCGTTTTCATTTGATTCGTGATGTGTCGCAGTCGTTTTGCTGGGAGTCAGCGGACTTTGCATCGATGTCGCAGATTTGCTCTCCAATATCGTCTCGTCATCAATATAGCCTTCCTCGTCCTCTTCCAGCAAGCGAACATATTCTTCGGGAACCAGCCCGCAATCCCCACTCTGTATATCGACCGCTACCAACCATCCAAGACCGTGTCGAGAGCTTATGTATATGACTTGACCTTCGCACAATGCAAATTCATTCTCGTGCTCGGGCGTAAAGTCGAATAGAGCCACTGCTCGTCCATGCAGTTCCTCATCGAGCGCACGCGACATATGATCGTCCTCCAAGAGTTCCTCCTCATTCGTACCAGATTGCAACCACGGTGGTGCACCTTTGAAGCCACTGCCTTCTGAAGCTTCATGATCTTCATCAGATATCCCGGGTTCATGATAGTCTGCTTCTTGAGGTACCGTTCGTTCTCTTGCTTCGCTTCCGTCATCTATGCGCCAAAACAAAGGATCATCAGCCGTATAGGCGAAGTCGCGTACAATGACTGCCCGCTCGGGCTCGAGCTTCTCAATTCGGGTGATGGGACCGAGAATCGGGATCTCAATCACAAAATCTTCGAAATCGTCTTCCTGCCTCTCTGAAGACGGTGCCCGCTCCATCTAAGACTGCAATCGAGACTTCAATTCAAGCACCACACTACTGACCTCTTCAAGTGTCGGCCTTGTCGCGTGCCAATTTATATCAGATAAACGCAATTCAAGCTTTGTTTCGAAGCTTATTATAGAAACACCATCAACTGTCCACAAAATCGCTCCGCTCTCAATAACAATGCATGATGGATGTCGAGGATAACAATTGAGGAACCGGTGATGCACTGATTTGGCTGTGAATGGCAGTGTTAATGCTAGCCATACAGGCTGTCTGGTCTGTGTGTCTCTTACCAGCACGGCCAAGCTTGACGTAGCGGGTGCAAGTTGTCCCGTCTCACGAATCTGCGCCCGGCGTGGAACAACCTCGGCACAACACAGAAGCCATCCTCGTTGCGAGCTGCGCTCTTTCCAAGGTTCGATTCACTAAATCGCGCCAGTTCATGCACATTCATGCGTCTGGAGCATGAGCAGTACTACAGTACAGCAACGCTTTTCATCCTCGTTGACAACCTAGGCATCGCGAACTCTCAAGCATTACTTGTGCATAGCGTTAGTAGTAGTGACAGTCATTCCCGACGAAGCAAATCAGATCATTATAGGACACTGATCACAGTCCTGGCTGCGCTGTACAAAGCTTTGGTCAATGCCAGCGCTGTTTGTCCAAGAAGTATCATAAAGCGTCGCCAGGCAGATATATCCTTGTAGTACATCAGAAAATCCTAGAGTCTTTTGTGGTCATTACAGATGCCGCTTCAGATAGCTACAGTCTGTGCTAGCAACAACAACAGGTCCATGCAAGCACATAAAGTGTTGTCCGAGGCTGGATTCTCCGTCAGCTCGTATGGGACCGGCAGTGCGGTCCGCCTGCCTGGTCCATCGATAGACCGGCCCAACAACTACTCCTTCGGAACCCCTTACAACACGATCTACGAAGAGCTGAAGAAGCAAGACACGAAACTATACACTGCGAACGGATTGCTGACGATGATTGATCGCAACAGGAAGATCAAGAGTGCACCGGAGAGATGGCAAGAAGGTCTAAAATACTTTGACATTGTCATCACGTGTGAGGAACGCTGCTTTGATGCCGTGTGCGAAGATCTCCTCAACCGCTCGAGCACAACCGCTACGTGCAGGATGGTGCACGTCATCAATGTGGACATCAAGGATAACGCAGAAGAGGCTGCAAAAGGAGGTCAAGGGATACTGCGGCTTGTGCAGATGATGAACGAGTTAGGCGAGTCACTGGACGATCAAATCATCGATGTCATTGCGGACTGGCAAGACCAGTTTCCAAAGCTGCCCGTATTGCATGCCGTGCAATTTTACTGAATGCATACATGTCTGGCAATTCCATATCAGGCACACCACTACTCGGAACTCTTGACATGTCTACCCGACTATCTGCACAGCGGAATTACCATGTGCAATCGTGAATACTTTTGGTACGGGGCTTAAGATATGCAGCATATCTTGGCTTCGGAGATAAGACAAGCTTGAGCCACTGGACGGGCTCTCTGCCGACAGCAGTGGCATGGCAAAGCATATTCGTACTGCTTTCTCACCGCACGACGTTCTGCATACAATACCGCAACTGCCCGCTTCGTCACGAAAACTTAGTGTGACAGAAATGGACGAGCGCGTGTCAGTGTTTCGTGCTGATTAGCCACATTGTAATGGTTGCAACCATAATCCGAACCAGGACGTAAAATAGCCGGTAGAGCCGGCGTGATTTATGGTCCCGCACTGCATCGTGATTACTGGCGGGGAGTGTAGCGTGAATCAGCGAGAGTGCACTCTGGATGCATGAACGACTCGAAGAGCTCGAGCTATAGCTACATATAACATATGCATACAGTACTAGTAGCCATGGAGCTGACAAAAATGTGTGCGCCAACCTGGAAGCCGATGTTTTGATTCACAAAATCTGATTGATCGCGTCTCCCCTGCTCCCGCCGGCCTTTGCTGCCACAAACCGCACACCTTTGAGCCCAGACTACAGTAACCTTTGCACTCCACAAACACTTCGCTATTTTTGTTTGTGTTTCGAATGCCCTTACGCCTTGGCATCTAGACTCGCACAGCGCTATTGTCGAGGACTCGTGACTTGTGCTCTGGGTAGAGCATCTAGTGATTGAGCGGATGCAACAAGCTAGTCGTGGACCCCCGAGAGCACTTGTCTCTCCACTTCCATCGCCAACGATATCACATGCCGACTCGAACTTCTCAGTCTCAAGATATGCAACACAGACCACGCAGAACAGCGCACAAAGCATGGCTCCGCCATTGCAGAGGATGGCGGCTCTGCCAGGTCAGCCAGCTTTGCCAGCTGGGTACCCAAGCGACATGCCTCGCTCGAATGGCTCCAACCCTGACTCGTACAGGAGTGTAGACAGCTCGAAGGGCAATGAACGAACCGCACGACAGCATTGGGAAGCTTTTCGAGATTTTCTAAGCAGTGGCGAAAATCATGTCCACCCGAGGCAGAACAAAGCTCGTGAGAAGCTGACGCGCCTAAGTGAAACTCAATTTCATGAGCTCAGCACGGACGTCTACGACGAAGTGCTGCGCAGATCGTCACGGTCGAAGGCTGGTCTCTCGTTTCTCCCTCCAAATCCATCCTTTCATCCCAAGCGCAACCAGGCTCGAGAGAAGCTCGCCTCTCTGCAAACGTCAAGATTCAAAGATCTCGCAGCGGACGTGTTCTTCGAGATCGAAAGGAGATTCCCTGCGGTGGTTAGGTCATCGACTGCCTCGCGGATTGTCGACGGCAGCGACAGTTCTTCGCCAATTCATGGGAATTTGAGTCATATCAGAGGAAATTCGAACGCGTCGAGCCACAATGATGATAGGTCTCTTGGTTCACGTCAGCTCAACGTCTTTCGTCAGACCGCTGTCATTCCCATGAAGAGCACCATGATCGAAGAGGATGGAGATAGCGAGTCTGAAAGTGGTTCGAAGTCGCCGAGGAATGGGTCTGAACAGTCATCATTGCGTTCTTCCGGCGTGAGATCTGCTTCTACGACCAACCGAACGAGGAGCCCTCGAACATCTAAGGAAGCTATGAATGAATATGAATCTCAGAGGACCAAGGAGCTACTTACTAAGATTAAGCAGCTGGAGGACGAGCTGGACAGACAAGTGCACGAAAATGAAAACTCCAGACAAATACGTCGCGATATGGAGACAGCCTTGGAACGCAACGACAGGCTCGAAGAGGAGATGAATGCCTTGAGACTATCCTCGAAGCAGAAAGTCACGTCCGAAGAACATTCTAGCTTGGTCGAGGAGAATGCTCGACTGCAGCGAGAATTAGCAGAACAACACAAAATTACAGAGAACGTTCGCCAGGAGGCGGAAGGGTTTCTGAATGAAATGAAGGATCTGAGTGAGCGTGAATCAGCAATCTATGAGCAAGCCGAGAACTTACAGGCACAAGTATCACACCTCGAGAGCGAAGTCGACCAGTGGAAGGAGAAATACCTCAAGATGAAAACTCAACTTCGACAACTCAAAGCAACCTCTCAATTCTTCTCTCCCAATCCAGACTTCAAGGCAGGCGCTGAAGGCTCTTTCATTCGGCCAGACGGTATCGTGCAGGATATTGCAATAACCAAATTTCAAGAATCGATTGATTCTCTTTTGCGAACAGCAAGGACAAATATTGCCGAATTGACAGAGGGCATGAGAGAAGTAATCATGAGTATACGTGCGATACAAAAGGATCTTGACGAATCAAATTCGCCACTTCTCAGGGATGACCGTTTCAATAAGCTGCGCCAACGCATGTCAAACACCACCAATAATCTCATGACGGCTTGCAAGAACCATGCCAACGGAGGACCTTTGAGCCCGGTCTCCTTGGTCGATGCTGCTGCTTCTCACCTTGCCAGTACAGTCATTGAGATTGTCAAGATTTGCAAATTGAAAGTTACATCCATTGATGCCGACGACGAAGTTGAAGAAGAACAACATAACCCAAAAGCTCCGACTAACGGACAAGACTCTCGTTATGCTACTAACCATGAACCTCCTGCACGCGACACGAATGGGCATATGGACTCGAGGCGTCAAGCCAGTAGAAACTTTCAGCAAATCTCGGTTCCTGCGGAAGAGTCTGGCGGAAGAGCTCGTGACATTACCGCAGAACTTCGAGACTTTCTGGGAGGACAGACTGAGGGGATCGTAGCTGCAATTCAAAGGCTTCTGTCCGCGATACGGTCAGATGCAAAGACTCCGGTATTGCAAACATACATGGGAGACATCGTGACCATCGTCACCAAGGTGACCTCAAACATGCGCGAAGCCTTCCAGAATAGTCGACCACTGCGAGCATTGGCTGGCGCGGTGGTCGAAGCACTGGAGGATTGCACGAGCAGGATCCGTGACATGGAGAATGCCGCAGCACGCAGCAGCGAACAACAGGCATCGAAAGAATTCAAGCAGCGGCTGGCAGGTATCGCATTCGACACCGCCAAGCAAACAAAGGACCTTAGCATCGTCCTGCAGGGCGAGGCTGAAGGCGAGGATGAAATCGACCTCACCTGATCGTGCATTTCCTCACTCTTTCTTTCTCTACGCCAAACTTTGACGCGCACATTTCATTTGCATAAATACTCTCACTACACATTTTACCGCATCACATATTAGCAATTGGCAATGCATATTCATAGCGAATATTTCTCTCAATCATGCATGGTTTTATCTTACTCAATTACTCAATTGAGCAAAAAGAGCACATTGTCATCCAGGTCTCGTAAAATTCATTTCATTTTGATAATTTTTTTCCCTTTGATATCCTGCAAAAGCTATACTGAGAAGAGGAAATGGATCTAATCTGGTAGAGTTTATCGACGCGTCTTGATGACTCCGGCATCGACCAGTTTTTGAATCTTGACACCGATCTGCGGGTTCTTCATGTGCTCGTTGAGGGATGCCGGGTTCTGTTGTGCCTGTTGGAGGATAGACTGCATGACGGGATCCTCGAGGATGGCGCGGACTTCTGGGTCGTTGGCGATCCTGGCCTGTGTCTGTTCCTCCGTCTCGTGACTGCGTTCGTCGTAGAGGGCCGATTGGATCTTGTATGAGAGCGCCTGAATCTCGGAGCGGTGCTTGTTGCCTCCTTCGGTGGAATTGTCGTTGGCGGTGGCGCGGTCGAGTTCGGCTTGGGCGCGGGAGTAGTCCTTCATGGCGAGGAGGGCGGTGGCCTTGCGGATGTATGCCTTGACGAAGGAAGGGTCCAGCGTGGTGGCCTTGTCGCAGTCCTTGATGGCTTCCGGCATCGACATGAGCTTGATGTAGGCCGCCGCGCGATTGGCGTACCCTCGTGCATCTAGCGGGGCGCGTTTCGTCATTTCAGTGTATTCCTTCACGGCGTCGGGGAAGCGAGAGGCCTTGAAGGCGTCGTTGCCGGCGACGCGGGCTGCTTCTGCCAATTCGGGCGATTCGTAGTCCTTCTTGGCCTTTTCCGTGAGCGTCGTCTCTGCCGATTTCAGCTTTGCGAGGGTCTCGGCCGTGCGATGCTCAGTCAGACTTCTGTTGTAGTTGTTGATGGCTTCCTTCAAGTCTCCCTTCTTTTCGTATGAGCTGCCGATGCGGGCGAATGCTTTGGCAATGACTTTAAAATCGGCACGAACCTCCCTGCCATAGTCGATAGCTTGCTGGCATGCTTCGATGGCAGAGTCGTAGTCGCCAGCCTCAAAGTGAGCAGCGGCCTTGTTTGTCAGGTATGTAATGTCCTTGTGCAGTTCGTAGGCGGCGGTGTAGTGTTTTATAGCCTCGTCGAATGAGCGAGATTTATATGCGGTATTACCAAGGGCTTTCTCGGCGTCCGCCTTACTTTTGGCTTCTTTGGCAGCTTTGGCCTCTTCGTCTTCCTCCTCGACCACGGATTCTGGTTCGGGCTCAGGTGCCTTCTTTGGCTCTGGTTTTTTTGATTCTGTCTGCACATCTGGCATAGGAACATCGTCTTCGGGCATGGCAGATCCAATATCTTGACCTAGCAGCAACCCGAGAATAGAAATCATTCGAGGATCATTCATCTCTTGCATCAGAGTTTGCGGATTTCTCTTTATGCCTTCGAGCTTTCGCATGAATTCTCCATCACCTAAAAGTTTACTCGTTTTTGGATTCTCGCTCATCTTCTTGTAAAAGTCCGGCGAGCTCAACTTGGCTGCAAATCCTGCAAATGGATCTTGACTACCTCCAAACTTTCCAGATTCCATCTCGCGCTTCATCTGTGCATCGACGCTCTCCATTCCGGACTTGGCTTGTGCGTTGCTGGGGTCCAACTCGAGGCACTTTTCGTATGCATCAACGGCGCCTTGCAAATCTCCGAGACCGTGCATGGCGGCACCTTTGCGTGAGTATCCTTTTGCCCAGTCACCCTTGAGCTCGATACACTTGTCTGCATCCTTTACTGCCTGATCGAAATTCTTGAGTGAGGCATGGCAAGCAGATCTGTTCGAGTAGAGAACGTGGTTACTCGCATCGACGTCGATAGCTTTTGTGAACAAGTCAATTGCGGTCGGGAAGTCCTTTGCAGCAAAAGCCGTATTGCCTTGTGCCTTCAACTCAGCCGCCGACATGTCTATCTTGTGTTTCAGGTTGGCCCCCTGGCACGAGCAAAAGATATAGCTGAGGTATACTAGTACTAGTGACTACATCAGTGAAATTGTTGTGGAGACACGCGAATTCTCATCTTCGCAGGGAACTTTCGAGAGACGTGGCTTCCCGTTCCCGTTCCCGCTTCCGCAGCCACATTTGATCGGGCAAGGTTACCATAAGCGGTAATGCTTACCGGTTGCTACACGATCCTTCGGTCGAAGTTCGGGAATGGGCGGGAAGTGATGTTGACGCCGATGAAAACAGAGGCTCACCTCTCACTTCCACACAGTCGACGAAACACCAGAACGTTGTCTTGCTAGCCATCTTGGGTCAAAACCGTCATCAGAGCTACTGTTGGAGAGTGGGCAAGCAGCGTAAAGTAGTTGGTGCTTGTGACTGTCTCGCCTGGCGAGCTTGTGCTCAGAATGGATACCTCAAGCATATCCGTCAAGTTGGTCGGCATCTAAGTGTTTGGATATGATGTTGACCTCTATAGCATTCGAGTACGACCGTTTACCGTGAAAGAGTCGAGTCAGATGCAGCCGGAACTGCAGGAAAAGCAGTTCTTCAGCGACGGCGCGCTCGCATCGAACATCAACTCAACGCCAACTGGAAAGGGGCTGCGGAAGATTATTCAAGTACTAGATGAGCGAGTCTTGGTTTTCGATCCAGCCGACACAAATCCTATGGCCAGGTTTCAGAAGTCCTTACTGCCAGGCAAAAAGATGAAGGATGTCCGTTATGCGTTCGACCACATCTTTGACGAGAACGCATCTCAGAGGGAGGTATACGAGCATACGAGCAGACCATTGCTAGATGGCATTTTTGACGGGTTCAATGCTACCGTCTTCGCTTATGGCGTACGACCAGTATCGCAGCATTGCTGTCGCATTTGCTGACCAGTTCGCAGGCTACGGGGTGCGGAAAAACACATACCATCAGTGGTACAATGGAGGATCCAGGCTTGATTTTCCTAACCTTCGAAGAGCTTTTCCAACGAATCAAAAGTCTCGAAGACGAGAAAATCGTGGAAGTCTCGATCACGTACTTGGAAATCTATAACGAAACTATCCGCGATCTGCTGATACCTGGCGGAAGCACTAAAGTGTTGAATTTGCGGGAGGATGCTAATAAACAGATCAGTGTTGCTGGGTTGTCCAGCCACGTACCTGAAAGTGTACAGCATGTGATGGAAATGATCCTGATGGGCAATGGCAATAGGACAATCTCACCGACAGAAGCCAATGCTGTATCGTCTAGATCACATGCAGTTTTACAAGTAAATGTGACACAAAAAGCCAGGACTGCAAATATATCAGAAGATCACACAATGGCTACCTTGTCGATCATCGATCTCGCGGGTAGTGAAAGAGCATCCGTGACCAAGAATCGTGGTGAGAGATTACTCGAGGGCGCCAACATTAATCGATCACTGTTGGCTCTGGGCAATTGTATCAATGCCCTGTGTGATCCACATAGGAAATGCCACATCCCATATCGAGACTCCAAACTGACCCGTCTGCTCAAGTTCTCTCTCGGAGGGAATTGTAGGACAGTAATGGTGGTTTGTGTCAGTCCTTCGTCTGCACATTACGACGAAACCCACAATACTCTCAAGTATGGCAATCGAGCAAAAAATATCAAGACCAAAGTGTCCCGGAATATTGTCAGTGTCGACCGTCATGTAGGTCAGTACGTGAAGATCATCTATTCCCTGCGTCAAGAAGTGGAAGAATTAAAAAAGAAATTGGGCACGCAAAGCAATGACGACTCTGGCCGTGTTGAGAAGGAACAAAAATTGCAATCATTAAAATACGACGAAGCTGTTCAACAATTACGTTCGGCTTTTGAACAGAATTCTACTGTCAGACTACAAAGGCCGCAGGACGTGCTGGCACTACGAGCCGTGGAGCAACAGATCAATGTACTGACCGCATGGTTGGCTGCATTCAATATCGCCTTCGATAATCCCGACTACCAAGAAGGACTCGAAGAACTACGTCCTGCCCGGGACAAAATCTCACATTCTTTACGAGATCTGGAGCATCAACGAAGTGCGCTTGAGCACAAGCTGCGCTCATGTCATACATTAGCTGCGATCGATACAGTATTGTCAACCCTTCTGCGGAATAACAAAAGTGATGGAAATAGAGTATTGTGCAAAGCCATCGAAGCAGAAGCCAATTTATTGAAAGACAAGGTGGCTAGAGAGACGTATGAAGCAGAGATCGATGCCGCCCGTTACTCAGGGGAAGCTACAAGACACTTGCTGCAAAACATTCTCATATCAGCCTTTTCTAGCACCGCATGTCTGAATACGGATGGTGGTCAGACTGAGGAGGAGACTGATCGCTTTGATCAGATCTATAGCACGACTTACCAAAAAGGCCTGAGTCTGCTCAATAGTCTGGTCAGCAAAGAAATGGCGACAACCAACACAACAGCTATGCCTCTCACACGACGCGGCTCATTGCAGCGCATTGCTTCTCCAAGACGACCAATGTCTCCTATGCGGCTTCAGGCTGTTCGCATGTCCTCTTCATCATCACCACGTCCGTCTCCAAGATCAGTGCGCATTAAAGCCCACAAGCCGCATGCTGTCTTTGCCAAAAAGAAGGCGTCAAAGAAGAGCGTACAATGGGCCGATGCAGAGGCAGGCTCTCCGTCCACCATTGCTCCAGCTGCCTCGCCACTACGCAGGCCATATTCTGACCACTTGAATAAGAGAAGGAGCCTCGTGCCCATAGCATCACCACCAGGACCAAAGAGGAAACGAGTCGATGAAGCCAGAGAGAGACCGGTACTCGGTCAGACTGACGTAAATGCAGACACGAGCGCGAATCTGTCACACACTGAAATCAATTCATCCCTGCTTGAGCACTCCACTTCGATACCGGCAAACGATTCCCTGCTCGAGGACAAAGCACGGCCCATCAGGGACTTTAAGCGCCCATCTTCCGCAGGCTCGAATTACCCCACCCCGCTCGAGAAACCGTTCCGCTCAACACTATCGGGTCTCGCGATGGCCAATTTGTCCGTAGACATGGACGGGTCATCACGTCGTATTTCGAAGGATAAGGAAAATGATAGACCGTCCTCCAGCGGTGCTCGCATCTCGAGTTTGAGTAATCCTCTGCGACAATCCCTTGCCGGCCGAGTGAGCAAGTCTGGAACATGGAGATGAAGGTTCTTCCCATACTTTAATGGTATTTCTTGACCTTGACCGACTGGACGACGAGCACACGTATATATATATCCTTCTTCATGCTTTAGCGACGACGAATTTTGGAAAATTATTTCATTAGGTAGCGGGAGAGCGGGCTCGCGTAATATTGTTAACAATAGTCATCTCATGCATAGTTAATGGATAGAATATCATCCCTACACATTGCAGCATCCTTCATCAGTCATTAATCATGCCCTTCGTCATGTGACTGTACAACTCGCACCTGAATCGGTGGTCAACTTGATGTCGTGGCTTGTGCTTTCTTGTAGATTGTCATGGTGATCAATTCAGTCACGTATGCGACGTTATTGGAGTCGAAGAGTGGATTGACGGGTGCTTCCTGGACCACTTGTTGAACGGTCGTGTACCGTGCCGCGCCCATCGTAGTAGTGACTAATGTCGATGGCATCGCCGTCGGTGGCATCGTGGTGCTCGAGTCTTGTGTTTCGGGTGGTTTGATGGAGGATGACAGCGTCGGTTCAGGAGGTGATGGCACGGTAGTGAGTATTTGCATCGTCTGGTAAATAGTCGATGTTCTGGTAGTGTGTTGCATACTCGTGGTGGTGGAAGCAGTGGTGATTTCGATGGTGCTGATGACGGGGTCGCTGGGCAATACGACTTTCGTGTCGCTTGTATCTGACGCACTTGAGTCAGTAGATTCCGACCCAGTACCGGCAGAAACTTGAATGTCCATGCAGCTCGAATACATCTCAACCACACCAGCGACCTTGGCGAAATTCCACAACCAGACCAATTCATATGTGCCTGCTGCCAGATTGCTCGGTACCTGCACCACGCTCTGACACTGTCGCGGACCGTTGCGTCCTTTGGTTGCGTCTTCTGCGCAGACACCGTCATCAAAGTTGCCGGTGGCAACGACACTTCCTATCGTATACGCTTGACCGATCGTTGACAATGGGTTCGGCTGCGAGGCAGAGTTGGAAGCTAGGAACCATGTATAGTTGCCAGGATGAGGTTTGTTATCCGGCGCAAGAGTGTCTTTCGTGACGTGGCCATTCTCACTGTAATTCGCAATCAGGGATTTACCCGCCTGTATGTGCAACATGGGATACTGTGATGTATAAGTCATCGTCTCTTCATTGGACTTGCAGAGTGCCTGTGTGGATGCCGAGGAGAGAATGGTGAATGTGCTTGAGGCATCAAGGTGTCCTGCATAGCCCCGAATGTAGCCGATATTCGACAAATTGTCTACCTCGGAAATATTGTCGATCCACGAGTGCGCACAAACAAAGTGACTTATGCAAAGAAGGAAGATGGTCGGTAGCCGTAAATTCAGCATAAACACTGACCAGCAGTCAACTCCGTAGCTTGGCTCACAATATGTTGATGAGCACTTTCTGGGTCGGAAGTGATATAAGACAACATCTCGCGGACTGTACAAATCGCGCTTTGTGCAGAGTCTTTCGTCACCGACGTAGTGTGAAATTGCATGAAACACTGAACTCTTCAGATATTTCGATCCAATTTCTTTGTGGTCGCAGGTAGTGCACAGACCGTACTTCTGTCGGCCTCGAGAATTTCAAGAGAATGCCATTGTGTGTTTTTGGTGGCTGAGAAATTTCGATGGACGCTCAGGCCTTTTCTCCGTATGTGGTGGAAATTACCATAAATCCGTCTTTGTGCTGGTGACAACAAAGAAAAGGCTTATTGTATCGACCTCGCGAATCTTCCGAGTTGTGCCATTCGCAAGATCTATTGCATTGCCTTCTTCAAGAGATACGCTCCGCTGGGTTTATTCTTCGGATAGTAATTCTCCTCAAACTTTTCTTCCACATAACCGCGTTTGATGTACCATTCTTTTGCGTCGTTGCCCTCCTGTACATGAAGACCAATTTCTTTTCCCTTCAATTCAGTCTTGACATGGTTCTCGATATAATCTAGCATTTTCTCTCCCATCCCAAGCCGTCTGTACGGAGCCAAGACTCCAAAAGTCATCAAGTAGACTCTAGCTCCATTCTTTTCTGGCTGTATCTTCGCTGAAAAACAAGCGACGGGTATGTCATTGAAGTACCCGAGCTTCGAAAGCGTCAGAGTCGTGTTCAGAGCATCCTTGTAGAATGACGGAGCGATCTCTATCGGAAAGAGCACCTGATGCAATTTTTTGAAGGTTCCTATGTGATTTGCAGTCAAGTCATCCACAGCAATTCTTCGTGGAGCGGGCATGATCTCCAAGTATAGCTTTCCACGTAGCTATAAACCAGCCTGTACTATTTATTACAATTACTCTGCGGTGGCAGACGAAGATATGCCGCTCATCACCATGTTGAAACAAAGAATTGTTGTAGCTTTGTCGTTGTCATCGTGAATAATCGATATCGTGTTTCGGACAATTTCACTTCTTCGTGGCTGAAGATGTGGCGCAGACTATTCTTGTGGCTGAATGCCTCGAGACTGGTTGGGCAGCCTTTCCGGTTGTCATATAAACAAACTTTTGTGCGACGGCCCTGGGAAAGAAGCAATGCTTTCTATACAGCTGCATGCTGCCATCGATTGAAAACTTGCAGCGGACAGGGCTAGCTCACTGATGTTTCGGCTATGCTATAACAACGAGTTGAGACTTAGTAGGAGCGATGCAAGGCGAGGCAAGACACACATGGACGACGACGTCAACCATTCTAGACGCCGGCCCCTCGCACCGGATTTCCACATTTCGCAATCACATACCTGGGCTGCAGCTATACGCACATTCGAAGCCAGGAGTCGCACATAGAAGCATCAAATGCGAGAGTTGTCACGGATCTGCCCTCGGCGCCGGGCTGGTATAGGTGCAGGCAATTCCCAAGTCTTTTGCTCTTCAGTACCTGCTATAGGGTGTGTGTGTCTCTTTCATTTCTCAAACGAGTGTCTAAGCATCCAGTCTTTCCTTTCGCCGCAAAACATTCCAGCATTCTCTACAAGCATAGCGCAGATCATTTTCACCATACACACTCGTTCATACTAGCCAATAATGTCCTCGAATCCTTACGCATCTCACTCCGGCGGCAGAGATACCTATCCTAGAACACAAGAATTCGTCTCGAACGAACCCGTTGCACATCGAAGTCACTGGTCCTCGGAGTACGACACTTCCAAGAATGGCAAGGGCAACTTTGTCGAAAAGTTCTCCCCGCCCTCGTCCAAGACGTACACTCCGTCACTGAGGTCGACCAACTCGGAGTTTCCCTCACAGAACAATGGGCTCTCAAGCCACTACCAACCATGGAACAAGGAACGTCGAAATTCAGCACAATACTCGGAAAGTGCCGGATCACTGCCGTCCTACCACGATTCCCCTACGCATTCCGTACAAGACTTGGAATCGAGGGCACTCACTGGGATTCGAAAAAATCTCGATTCCGGCAATCGAGCTCGAATTTACCTCTTCATCGCCATGTGCTCCGGCATGCTGCTCCTCTTTCTCTTGACTGCCCTCGTATGGTTGGGCTTGGGCATCATCAAGAAACCCCTGGTGTACGGCGCCGACAACAAAAGCGATTTCACCGTGCGCCCAGAATGAGCGAATTCTGCCTTTTTCCACAGCAGTGTGGCTGTTGCTGGTATCTGTGTTTTTTTAGGATTGGATTGAGGGTAGCGTTTCTCATCAGCATATAGTATAGACATATAAAGTCATTGTAACATAAAAGACTTATTGTGTGACGCGAAGCGTAGGTGGCAGACTGTTCTCTAGCAGGTACTGACCATTCGGCATATCGTTGAATCTGACTCGATCGATGCCTGCCTCCAATGTGGGCACGAGTCCGGCTGCGAGATGTCTTTTGGCCAATCTTTCCTCGGCAACTTTGAAATCGCATGTAAGCAACCAGCTCTCGTCCACGAGTTCCTTGATCCTGCGCCACGGCTCGTCGCGCAACAATAGATAATTGCCCTCGAGAATGACGATATTGGTGGAGCGCTTGATAACTACGTCGTCCTCCACAGGATCTTTGACAGCGTGATCGAAGGACGGAGCAAGGATATCGGGCAACTGTCGATACGTGCTCATCTTCAACTGCTCCGCCAGGCGCACGACTGCTGGGGCATCGAACGTGAACGGTGCGCCGCGTCTTCTCGTTCCCTCAACATCCAGCTTGGAGCGCGGGTAATGGAAGCCATCCATACTGATGACTGCCGTCTTGTAGTGTCGCTCCACGCCTTCCGTACCGACCTGAGCATTCAGTGCCGCTGCCAATCTCTTTGCCAGGGTAGTCTTGCCCGACCCTGGGAGACCGCTGATGGTCACGAGGATGCGCGGACGGATTAAATCGCCGTCTTTTCGTGCAATCAGTTCCTTTAGATGTGCCACCATCATGTCCAACGTCGGCTGCATGGTCGCAACGATTGTCTGCAATGCGATTGAATAGTCCTTTTTCGGTATGCGATAACAACTTGTCAGACCTAATCAACGTCCGCTTGTAGGTGCTCGGACGAAAGATTGTTTGTACTGCTGTTCAGAAATTGAGACGGGAACGTGGACATGATTGTGGAGAACGCGAAATCGCGGGATTTTGTTTTGTGGATCTCGCGGATCCTTGATGTCATGCAACGAACACGACTTCTTCATCGCCCTTGGTTTATTCGCTACACTTGCCACTTTTTCGGACGAACGACACAGCACACTCTCTGCGGACATTCTCTATATCATCTAATCAATCGTTTAGAGACACGCGAATAGACTCAGACAGATGGCGAAATCATCAAGTATAGACAATTTCCTGGAATACACAAAGACACAGTTTCCATACGTCTCATTCTCAGACCCTTCAACAGCATCAGACACTCTTGAAATCATGCTGTCTGGCGGCCTGGACAGATTACATCTAATAGCAGACTTTGACATGACCCTGACGAAACACTGGATTCATTCTTCGACATCGACGGACCCGATTCGCAACCTCTCAAGTCACGCCGTGCTCGAACGCGGTCCCGCAGTCTCCGAGCACTTTGCCGCACACACAAAGGCTCTCTCGGAACGCTACTACCCGCACGAGATCGACACCACCCTCGACCTGACCACCAAGACGCGACTCATGGTCGAGTGGTGGTCCGCCGCCCACGCCGCCATGGTCGCCGAACGGATCCGCAAGAGCCAGATCAAGGCCCAGGCACTCGCCGCAAAAATGCAGTTCCGCGAGGGACTCCCCGACTTGCTCGATTATACCCGCGCAAAGGACGTCCCTCTACTCATTTTCAGTGCCGGCATAGCGGACGTCATTGAGCAATTACTCGATGTGAATGGTCTGAGGCGCCCAAACCAGGCCATCATCTCCAACCACATGATGTTTCCCGCAAGTGCTGCCGGCCACGAGGACGAGGATGAGGACGCACCGTTGATTGGGTTCAAGGAGCCCCTGATTCATACCCTCAATAAAGGCGAGCAGGCACTCCATGGCGCACCGGCAATCACGCAACCCGTCAAGGACGCACTGATCAAACGTCGAAACGTCGTGCTCATGGGCGACTCGATCGGCGACGCGAGCATGGCGGACGGGTTTGCCCATGACGCTTTACTCAAGGTTGGCTTTCTCAATTTCGGCGATGAAAAGAGGAGGCAAGAATTTACTGCTACGTTTGACGTTGTCATTTCTGGCGACGAGTCCCTAGACTGGGTCTCGGCCTTACTACGATTCATTGATCAACACGACTCATAGTTGACGGCCTACTCTAGTCTTGGCTGACAGTGCCTGATGGCGCCATCGACAATGGTAAGCGCAATCTGACTCTTGATGCGCAACGGACTGCCACTGAAGATGACGAAATTTTCCGCCTTGGCGGCAGGAAGTCGCAGGATTTCACGCACATTCTTGCTCACGAGGTCGATGGTGTCTTTCTCACTCAATTGCGGCGCGTCCGCAGCTTCGTTGACAAGTTTCGCGGCCCACGCAGCTTCCCAGTACATCTCACCCAAATTGCCGTCATCGTTACCAATCAGCCCTAATTTGACATTGGCTCGCAAGAGTGCGGAGATGTTGGTGTCATCAGACATTGGCGGACCTGGGAGACACTTGCGCGTTCGCCAGGAGGACGGCATGCATCGCGGATATGCAAGCACTGGAATACCAGCCTCGGCAATCTCGTTCGCCAGGATATAGGCTTCCGTGGCCCCCTTAAAGATCATGTAGATGTCCGGGAACTCCTGTTTGAGCAGAATCAAATGTGCCATCTCGTCGCTGCTGTGTACTTCTATCACGATCGGCAAAGTGCCATTAGCCGCTTGTCCATAAACATTGTCTTTGCCGACCTGCTCTCTAAGTATCGCACGAAGCGTCCTGATTTGCATCGAGAAGGATTCCGTGCCCGTACCCTTTTCTCCTTTCGAGCCATCACCGACGTGGAAGTTGACTGCGACCTGCTTTCTGACCACGGCATTTGGATCTAGAACTGAGGTGCCAGATAACCTGAATGCAGTACTGATGCCTTGCAGGAAATCACCATCATTGCCAGGAGCTGACACCGTAGCGCCCGGAGCGACAATCACTTCAGATACACCCAGCTTCTCGGCTCGCTCGAAGTGTGGACCGCCAAACACAAGGCCATCAAACGCTGTCACCACTGCCTCGGGATCTGTGGGTTTTGAGACATCAATGTCGCCGTCCTGCGTGCTGGACTCCTCGCCAATCTCGCCCAGCCCGAGGTTTGGTGCCGTGGTGGTGATGCCGTGCACCACTACACCATTCTCGACGTGAATTTCCTTGGCACCTGTACCTATGGCTTGTGATTTCAGAGTGTCGCAGTCGCTCGCCGTTCCACGGCAAACGACGTGCCCATCGATGACCACTAAAATTTCCGCTCGAGGCTCTGTACTGCTTGTGGCCGAGGACGGGTGTGCAGAATCGGCAATAAGTCCTGTGATAACAAAGTCTCGGGCCCCTGCCGCACATTCCTCCGATACAGTCGATTGAGAACTGCCTGTAGCAAGAACTTCCTTGCTAGGGCTTTCTGTGGCTAGTGTCTCGTGGTGAAAGTCGAATTGAGCCGCGCCATCAACGAAGACCTGAATCGGACGTGCACCAAGGTCCAGAGGATAACTATCCCACAAAACTAAATCAGCATCGTAGCCTGGTCGAACGTAGCCAATACGATGCCCGAGTCCCAAAGATCTTGCCGGGACGGATGTCACAGCCTTGATGGCGAATTGATCACTGAGGTCAAAGTGTGTGGCCAATTGAGACTGGTAGAGGAGATGCTGACTGTTCGTCACAGGATGGTCACTTTTGTAGGCGAGTGGCACTCCCGCGTCCGTCAGGATCTTGCCAGCGTATGGACTGGCTTGGAATGCCTCCTTCTTATAGCCCCAGAGATTAGCGAATGTGGCGACAGTGATGTTGCCAGGGGCATTCTTGAGGAGACCTGGCACTCTGTACGCGTCAAGTGCGTGGTGGAACGCTCCGATGTCAAATCCAAATTCGCGCGAATTACGAATTTGCATCTCCAAGTCTTGCGTTTCGTAGCAATGCTACCACAATCAGACCGACGGACAGATTGAGTCAGACAGTTCTTACGTTGTTGACCTGTACATCTCCTCTGAGAACACCGACAATCGATTCCAATTCTAGGTCAGACGGGAATGCTTCTCCAGCCGCGACCATATTTTGCGAGGCTCTGGAGCACCAAGCATCTTGCTTCTGCATCAGAGTTCGGCCCTGATCAAAACCTGTGAGGTCATTAGCATTCAGGAAGCAAGAGACGAACAAGAGCTCGGAAAAAGCCTACGATGTCTGAAGGTCCAAGCAGTGCCCATTCGTGTACTTGTCTTGTCCGGATACACACGTTTGGGATTCTCACCACAAGCCTATTGGTGTCAGTTTTTGGCGAGCCAAGAAGCAATGTGGCCAACCATTTTGATCCTTGAGAACATTAGCCTGTAACTTGCGCTTCAGCAGTGTCCAACACCACTTACCATCTCTGTCTTTTGCCTTTGACTCCACTTTGAAGCAGATAATCCTCAATCACCAACGACTTCTTCGCAGCGTGCTTGATAACATATGCTTCACCTCCAATCACATTTGCTGATCCTGGAAGTATGAGTGAAGATGTGATTCCACCAGACATGATCCGTTTAATCATGATATCGTCGATATTCATGGCATCAATGGTTCGCATCTGAGAAGTCACTGGATTGCTAATCTCATTGGTATCGTCTGTTCCTTGAAACTCCGGATACGAATCGACCGCGGCATGCGAATGCATGTCGACCAATCCCGGCGTGACGAATCTACCCTGTACATCATATACCAAGGTGTCTTTCGAGATGTTGACCTCATCGTCAACCAACATGTCATATACACGAGTGAAAATGCCATTCTCCATGAGCACGTTTGTGCGATACAAAATTGTGCCATCACCGTTGATGAGCGACGCGTTGCGTATCAGGACTGGAAGACCACCTTCAAAGCGATGGTTCGTACGCGTCGCTGACTCAGTCGCATCGGGTCTAATTTGTAGTGCTCGGCACTGCTCCAATCCTTCTTGTAACAATTTTGCATCGTAAGTCGAAAGAGTGCGGGAACGGCTGGCGAGGGAATTGAAGGACAATAAGCAGCCCAGTATCGCAAGTGTGGTAAGCACAAGGAGGATGTATCTGATCCTGTCGTTTGCAAAGTGCTTTACAAGTGCGACATCAGGCCTGGAGAGATGCTTCGAGTCCATATGCATCACCATGACGGATGGTCAAGTTCTTCTGAGAAGCTTCTCAGACAGGGAGAGAAGGCCTGGAAGTCAGTGGGAGAGGTACTGTAGAGCATCTGAGTGACTACTCTATACAGTGACTGTCTAGGTATGTATGGTGCAGCAAGCTGGAGGAGGGCAGCACTCTGTCAGATGGCGATCGAATAGCGGGGCCGCAAAAGCAGCACCATCACCTTTGAGGGAGGGTAGGTTATGCGATGGAAGCCTTTTAAGCTTAGCTATAGGAACAGGCCATGTCAGGCACTGGAGAAATGCATGCATGGGAAGACTTTTCAATGACGCTTGAGTGTACGTCTACACGCTAGCTTCGGGAAGCGGGCGGGCAGTTGTGTGTACATGTGCTGGACAAGGTAGGAAGCAGCTGGTATGTGCACTGGCGTGCGTTGTGATTGCTTTGCTAAAACTTAGAAGTGAAGGGGCATCTGGAATCCTGAAGCGCGTTTCAACAGCTGCAGTTGCCCGCTCAAGTGGCTGTCCGCAGAAATAGGGAGGTAGGCCTGGGTGCAGTAGGCGGAAAGTCCAAGATGGGATCCCTTAAAATTCTCCTATCAGCTGTGGCGCGTCTTTGACCGCATCGGATTGCGTGGATATGGTTACCGGTACCGATGCCACGGACGGCAGCTGCAGCTCTTCGTATCTTCGCCATGGGAATCCAGCTGAATATTGACTTCCTCAACAAACCTCATGCCCGGAGAACAGATCGTCTCGACCGAGAACTTACCATTATCAGAGTCGTTCGCAAGGATATGCGGTGTATCGTGAGCTACAAGGCAGCGGCTGTCATCCGAGCAAATGCTTATCTATGCACGATGACACCCTTGGTTTTGAACGGTTCGGTCTTCCGCGCAGACGAGTGCCACCCGGTGGGGTTGCAATTTCGAGGACGAGTGAGTCAACGTTGATAACGGCTCGCTTAGTTGCTCATCAGCCTTCACTCTTCGGCCCGTCACAAGATAGCACAACCTTGGAAGTCAATAGGCATCCTTAAGCTTAGGCACGACCGCCTGCATATATAAATGTAGGCTTGACCCACCGTTTACAGAGTAGTCCCATTGCGTTCAGGCGTGCATTCTCTCGCACTGAAAAATCTCCTATGCAGTTCTCAAAACTGGTAGCTGTCGCTGTTACCACCATACTCGGTGTGTCGGCTCAGAATGTGACGTCCAACTCGACCCTGTCACCTCGAGTGATGATCATCTCGATGTTTGCGCCGGAGCAGAACGTCTGGCTTGCACCGTACAACTTGACAACGAACCGCACCATTCCAGGTCTCTCGCCAAAGTATCCTCAGATACATTGCAATTCGAACGGCACCATCTGCCAAGTGACTACCGATGAGGGCACCGCGAATGCCGCGGCATCCATCATGGCCATCACCCTCAATCCTTCTTTGAACCTCACAAAGACCTACTTCATGGTGGCCGGAATCGCTGGTGTCAGACCAGAGGCAGCATCGATCGGATCCGCCACGTTCGCGCGTTATGCGTTCGACATTGACCTTATTCATGCAGTGACCGATAGCGACAAGCCTGCCAACTTTTCCAGCGACTTTTGGGGTCAGGGTACATACGGTCCGGGCGTCAAACCGACTGAGCTCTATGGCTCCGAGATCTTTGAGCTCAACAGCACCTTGAGATCTGCTGCTGCAAACCTGGCCGTCACTAGGGCCAATATCTCAAGCATCGACACTCCCGCACTTGCTGCTTTCCGATCAATGTACAACACTACCAACTATACAAGGTTTGCCTCTCGTTGCTGAAGCAAAAGGTTTTATTCTAATTGTGTCAAGGGCACGGGACCCTCCTTCGATCTACGAATGTGATACTGCCACGGGAGATGTTTACTGGTAGTAAGTCATGCTCTGTTTGTGACATTGTGGATGTAGTCGCTGACTGTCCTAGTGGCCAAGGTTACGAGACCTATGTCGCGGACTGGACAAAATTGTTGACGAATGGCACTGGCAGCTACGTAAGTCCTGCTTGTGGATAATGCTCCGAGAGATACTGATTGATCAAGTGCACAACACAACAAGAGGATAATGCCACAATCAATTCCTTGCAGCGAGCTGCTGCGTTGGGTCTTGTGGATTACAACAGAGTGCTGGTCATGCGATCATCCTCTGATTTCGACAAAGCACCACCAGGGATGGATTTCGTCAGCTTCATCGAGTCCGGGCAAGGTGGAGCGTTCACCGTCTCACTTCAAGCACTCTTGGTTGCTGGATCTCCTTTCGTGAACGCCGTTACTGCCAACTGGACTCAATGGTCAAATGGCGTGCCGGCTGGTACAACAAATACTACTTTTATTGGATACAGAAGATAGGCTGTCATCATAATTCTTAATAGCTAATCACAAAATCTACAGAGCCCTATTGATCTTGAGATGGCTCTTGCTCGTGCTCTTCTACATGCCCAGGAATTATGACAATGTATGAAGAACATATCGTGCCCGGTAGGTATGCAACTGGTATGTTCATGCTCAGCGAAACGCATGTGCATGCATTTATTGCATTCAGCTGGAATATTGAAAAAGTTGTATCTGACTTCATTGCCAAGCATTTGCAGATTTAAGGAATTCCCCACATTGTGGCTGATGCACCAGCTTTGACTGCACAGATGCATACAATTGCATTCAAGGTTGATATATATCCTTTAAATTTGTAGTCTATGAATACCTTGTAAGGCTACGATGCCAGGCAGGATGTATCGTGAGTGGTGGGATTATTGATCCTGCCAGATTCTGTAGATCCGCGAGAGAGAGCAAGGCGATTGCGAAATGTCGACGACGAAGTTCCCACCTCGAGTGCACTTCTTCCGAACGGAGATGCTCCAAATTCATCAGTAACCATTCATGGTCTTGTAAAAGGATCAACGCAAACTCGAGTGCACAGTACGAGGTTCGTAGGAGAGATTCAACTCGGTTCTGAACACACTTGCAGGCTTCGACCTGCTCACTCGAAAAGTTATGCAAATATTGGCTGTACCTTGGATACAATTGCCAGGACAGCAAAACATCTTGATACAGGCTTTATTCACCGAGTCCGACTACTGTATCAGGGTCACTGACTTGCAGACCATTTGGGGCGAGGACTTGTCTAAGGCAGATGTCCAAGCAAGAGCGGACTCTCTAGATTGTCCAATAGATGCATACAACAATTTAAAGGACCTCCTGAAGCACTTGCAAGATGGTCTGACTGTAGATTCCAGCTCGGTAGAGATCGTTCTAAAGAGGCACAAGGACACTCTGCATCTGTCGACCACAGAGAAGATTGCCAGTACTGCTTTGGAATGGGAATTTGCCTTGACCGCCTTGCCGTACTCCGCCGTGGCAAGCGGGCTCACACTAGCTCTATTTTCCATGATGGCGTTCTATCAACGAGAGATCAACTCCCTTCTTGAGGTCATACAAGATAAGGATAATGTGATGCATCAGATGAGCGAGTTTCTCAAGAAAGCAAATCTCGTCTTCAAGCCGAATCGACGCCAAAAAGCCTACAACAAATTTGACAAGAATGAGTGGTTGACAAAATGTCGTAGTAAGGCAGAAAAAGACACCAAGAGCAGTCAAGACGTGATAGATGAGCTCAGTCTGGTCGGTCGAGAGGCCGATTTCAGGAAAGACTGGCGTGCGGTTCTTACAGAGATCAGCCAATGGCAAGTCAAATTTCTGCCCGAAGCCGTAGAGAGGACTCCAGCAAGAGTGACATCTTCAATCACTAAAGACTCGAAGTCAATAAAGCTCAGAGATCCACTACAATACACGCCTACGCTAGCCAGAAATGATACCAATCATCAAAGTCACGAATTTGTATCCCCAACAACCTCACGTATCTTGGACAAGACCAAAATGTAAGGGAATCTGAAGGAACAATTTGCTCAACGTTGACGATCCCCAGACGAACAAAGTGGTCAAGTCCTGTACCTTCCTCGAGTATCGACAGAGAGTCTCTCGATGATGAGGATCTTTCTCAAAGTGATGGGCAGATTAGCCCTGTCAATAGCCCTACGCCTAGACGAAATGTGAAAGCAGCGACAAGTGCAGAGACTGATCTAAGTCCTCCTAAATACAAGCTCCGCGATAACAGAGAATCCCAAGAACTCGAAGAGGACATCGATTTGAATATCGTCTCGTCGCAACCACAAGCCGATGAATCAACGGAGAATTCCTATCGTGCAAAAACAACTCACGATGACGGTGAGGACACGACTGACGAGTCAGATGAAGACCTGAATAATGCACCACTCGCGGCGAAGTCGAATTCCCAAAGCGCAGCTCCCGATAATAGACAGGCAAATTCATCAAATGGTACTAAACCTGCAATGAAAAAGTCTCAGACTGTGCCTGCCGAGAAAGATCAAAGCACTACAGGCAAAGCCGTGACAGAAGAGTCACCCATGCCCAGTCAAAGCTCCACCAAATCACAAGACCGTATACAAGGAACTCCAAAGAAAGGCAGAGTTCTGAACATGATATCACCTCGAAAGCCCAAAGCGGCCATTGACACAGCTGACCACTCACGGGACAGAAGTACTAACCAAAAGGTAACGGATCTTGAAGCGGCGGACGCTCTTGACCCCGAGGCTATACAGCGCGTGAAAGCTCAGGAAAAGAGAAAGGAAGTGGAACAGCTCATTTCTACAGCTCCGCAGAAGAAACGAGCGAGGAAATTTTGAGCAATACACTGTCGACTTTTGTCTGCCAAAGGTCCTAGTTATGGATGCCCATATGCATATGGGTCGACACGATTTGATGGACTTCAAGGTTCTCCACATGATCTGCAGCTTACCCGGCCGGAGCGGATCGTGCGGATCTGCCGCAATCGCGCATCGCTCATTGGACATGTGCCACAATGAGGTCACCTCTGAAGAATGCCAAGGCTGATGAACTCGAAGCGCATCTACAGGTAGCATTTGCGCGCATCTATGGTTATGAAGACCATATCCGTGTTTATCACGGTGTGCTCCGTCCCAAGGTGTTCATTAGAGCGCGCGCTCAAGACATGCAATCGCTACTGGCACTGCGACGGAAATATCCTCAATATCATGCAGATCCGCAGCCTAATCGTGCCTCGCCAAGGCAAAGCAGCGACACTGACGGACTTTCCGATGAGGAGCGGGAGAAGAAAGAAAAGGAAATCGAAGACAAGAAAAAGCAGGCCGACCCGCACTACGTCTCATGGGAGTCCGACGATGACCAAGAGAATCCGCAGAATTGGTCGACGTTGAAGAAGTGGAATATCCTTGTCGGTGTATCCCTTGTCACTTTGGTCGTTACCTTTTCGTCCGCGGTCTTCAGTGCCGACTCGATGGTCGTGTCAATGATGTATGGAGTTTCGGAAGAAATTGCTGAATTAGGGACTGCCTTATACTTGGTATGTCGGCATTCCTTGCTTGTGCAATATGACTCTAACTCATGCAGTTGGGTTTTAGTGTAGGTCCACTGTTCTTCGGGTCAGTCACAAGTAGCAGTGACCGAGATGATACTGACGTGTAGACAGGCCTATGAGTGAGGCATTTGGTCGTTCGCCCGTCTATCTCGCCACCTTTCTCGGATTCATCTTGTGTCAATTGGGACCTGCCGTAGGACACAATGTGCAGGCCATTATGATTTGCCGTTTCTTCTCTGGGTTTTTCGGATCGAGCCCTCTGAGTAACGCTGGCGGATCTATCAACGACATGTTCAATCCGTTGGACCGAACGTTAGCATTCCCAATTTTTGCCGCTGTAAGTGATTTCCAAAGATCGAAGAACTGACTTGACGTCGAAGATGCCTTTTCTAGGTCCAGTGACTGCGCCTCTGGTTGCAGGAGCATGTACAGTAGCAGGCACATCTATGCTGAACCCTATCGTCGACTGGCGATGGGTCTATTGGATCACGATGATATGGGGAGGGGCACTGTTCATCGCTATGTTTGCATTCCTACCAGAAACGCAGGCAGACACGATACTGTATCATAAAGCTCATGCAATTCGAAAGCAGACGGGAGACGACGAGTATTTCTCTGATGTCGATCGGCGACCGGAATCAAATGTCAAACTAATCGTGACCGCCCTACCAAAACCTGTTGTATTACTATTCACAGAACCAATCATCCTGGCATTGTCGCGTAAGATAATGTACCGTGTCGGTGGTCATCGCTCTGACGTTTCAGTCTACCTCTTGGTCATATATGCCATACTCTACATGGACTTTGAAGGATACTCTTTCCTATTTGCAAACGACTACTACAAATTCAACTTGGTGCAAGTTGGTCTGGCGTTCCTTCCGATTGCCGTCGGAGTCGCCTTGTGCGGTGCTACCGCTCCACTTCAATTGCGCGACTACAGACCGTTCTATGAGCGAGCAATCAGAGATGGCAGGCCAATGGCTTCCCCAGAAATACGTCTGCGTCCCCTGCTTATTGGTGGATTCTTTGTGCCGATCGGTGTTTTTTGGCTGGCTTGGACAGCCCGTCCAGGAGTGTATTGGGCAGCGCCCGTGGTCAGGTGAGCAATACTTCACAGCTTTGGACCTTCATGCAGCAATGCTGACAAGTCAGTGGCCTCTTCTTCGGGATTGGTCTTCTATTTGTCTTTTTGATTGTGTATCAATATCTGATTGACTGCTATGGTCCCTTGGCGGCATCAGCTCTCGCGTCGGCTACACTATTTCGGTACGCAGGTGCTGGTGGACTCGTCATGGTGGTTCGACCAATGTACACGAATCTCGCGTACTCGAATGCGAGCGGCCAGCAGATTTATGCTTGGCCACTCTCTCTGCTCGGGTTCTTGAGCATCGCCTGTCTCCCTATCCCATTCATCCTTTATTTTGGCGCCGGCAAATGGTTACGTCAACGAAGCCCCCGTTGTGTAAAATTCTAGAAGACTTATGAACAGTTAGAAATGTAATGCTTGTATAGACATTATCGAAATACGTATATTTGGGCGGCTATCATCTATGAACACACCGACCAACCACTCGATTCAAGAAATGGCGAGAAGCCAAGAAACCAGAGACCTTAAACTTGAGGTCAGAACACACCGGCCGCGGAGATAGACACTGCCAGCCAGTTCGGTGTGTGCCCCAGCGTCTAGACGAGATCACTTGATCGAAAGACGCACAAGTGATCAGTGACCCCGTTGGAGACCTTCGGCAAAGTGCGCGTAAAGAAACTTCTTCTGGTTCTGCATCAATTTTAACCTTGTGCCCTCCATAAGGCGTGAGCACGACCGACATTCGCATTGTATTTCTAGAAGTGCGAGCACTCTTCGTTCCTCAGAGGCAATGAATTCAGACATAAGGTCCCTCAAGAGCTCGATCGAAGGAACCATCGCGAGACAGCATCTCTTCCTGTCCACCATCACGGCACTACTACATCTTGCCAACAAGGCTGAGAAGACGTGGACGAGACGATCCAAGTGAGTACCACCTCGAATATGTCGATAAAAAAGTATGATTGTGCTGACTCAAGCTAGATCTTGTATCAGACTTCGACAGCGTTGTGCGGACTTTGCATGCCAATTTCAACCTTTCCTCGGTCTCACCATGTCCAATGTATCAACTTCGCACTTGCTTGAAGCTCGTATATTGATGATTGTAGCTCATTCGCGACTATGTACGAATCAAGGATCTGAAGATCTTGATGCTTCAGTTGCGTGATGGAGGAGCCAGAGACGTCCTCGTCCTTCATGGCAAGCTCAAACAGATCAATGACGAATTGAAGAGAGGGAGCAGGGCATCGCTTATCGAGCAGAGTGCAGTCTCTTCTGCACAGCCTAGCAACGCTCTCCTGGCATGCCATATGCGAGATGCTCAAATTCTACTCGGAACTGTCCAGGGGACAAATGTAGACTGCACCAATCTGGATTCCTCTGACAAGCAGGCACTCTTGGAAGCAGCAGGTTCATTGGCAGACTCTATAGACTCGTATCTGCCTGGCTGCGCTGTCCTGCTACGTGGTTCCAGACCCGAGATTCTGGCTGCCACGCTCGAGTCACTCCTCAAGAACATGCAGACTCTTTCAGCAGAAGACCAAGACTGCAAGCGTGCCGAACCTTATTCTCCACATCGCATCTTTAGCCGGAAGACATCACTGCCGTCACATACGAAGCCGTTGCCAAACCTTGCCGAATCGAACGAAAAAGGCTTGACTATCGAGGATCAATCTGACCGAGCCTCATTGCAGACGCTGGTCGTCCATAATGTCGATGACATCAAATGGGTACGAGCTTGATGAGGATAAACGCGACTGCTCCTTGCCTGCTCGCAAATCTTATAGGCGTTGCAAACCTTGTGGAGGTCATTCCCACTGATCTGATTCTTGTATTGCATAGTATATTGTTTGTAGTGGTAAACATGTAAAAGTAGTGTCTCTTGCAGAGAAAGTGTTCACATGATCATCACCGAACATCACGCGACAGTGCAAGAAGGTTCTTGACCTTGTTGACCTCTCGATAAGTGAGGCTGACTCGAGTACCCCTTGTCAATTCCGGCACTTGATACTGCTCAGACAGGAAATCCCAGTTCAGTATGTTGTCTGCTGACAAATCGCAATCTGTGCGCGTCTCCTCGATGCCATGGAGGTATTTCGAGTAGGTAGCTCCACAAGTGACGAGACAACTACCTGGCTCTTGAATCACGCTGGCGAGCACTTGCCGGGGCTGGTCCTTGCTGTAGAGATGGTAGACGCAGTGTGAGCCGAGGGTGAGGGTGGCGACGCAGGGAAAGTAGACGTCCCCATCCTCGTGAGGGGATATCCCCTGACCGGGGCGGTACTCGTTGACGAGCACCTGATTCGCGCGTCGGTGAGGGGTGTTGCGAAAGATGCCGAGTGTCTCAAACTTGTCAAAGACGGTGCGGGTCAAGAAGTCCGGTAAGGGTGCTTTGGGTAAGGTCGTGCCGCCCAGTAATTCGCTCGGGTGCGCTTGGAGTCGTCTATTGCTCAGTTGCACCCATTTTCGTTCCTGCACGCCGTATATCTATCATCGTCGAGTCAGTCTTGAAGTATTCTCATCCCGTCATGGTTGTAAGGACGCACCTTTTCAGTGATGCTGGATTGTTCGGTCGCGCTGAGGAATGAGGGGATGTAGTAGAGTTCGAAGCGCGGATCGATGCGAAAGAGCTCGAGAGCCATCAATCACCCGTACTGATACTTGAATCAAGTCTTTCCACGATCTATTATGTTCACGTCTAGACGATTCGTTGGAGAAGGGCGAAAGGAGCAGGGGAAAGGATGGGAGGCCACGGGTGAGAAAAATTGTCCTTATCGTACTAGTACCTACTGTACCGGGTAAGATCTGAGATGACGGGTGGGCACACACACACAACACAACCGTAGAACTTTTTTTGCGGAGTCAAAATGACATGTCGATCCCACACGCAGCTGGCTTTTCGTCCGGTCCGTGCGCGCAAAAAGTTCAGTTTTGGAACAAAGGACGTTCCTGTTGCGGTCGTCAGATGGTAGATGAAAGAACGATGTGGCCGGTGTCAAAGTCAGAATCGCCCTTTTTCAAGCGACTTGACGTTCATAGACAATCAGGCAGGCGGTAGAGACTATAATTGAAGCTGCAGAAATTCACCATGACACAAACACACACGTCAAAAGGTTAAAAGGAAAACAGATTGAGAAAAAGGTCTCAGCTTAGCATTCCTTCTTCTGTGTTTGAACAAGGAAGAAACCCTTCTTTATCCGTCGCGCCCATTACGTCGACGGTCGGCGTCGTCAATTCATGTGCCAGGCCAACACCGGTTCCCGTTAAGCCTGCCCAAGGTGTCATATGCTGCGTTGCGGCACAATTGAGAAGAATAAAAAAAGAGTCTAGATTTCAAATTCTACGCCGCAAGTTTGAATCTCATCTCAGTGGCGCTTTCCTTCTTCTTTTTTGTCCTCCCCGTCGCTTCTGAGAACGCGGGTAGGCTGCCCGAAGTCTCGCCGAGATTTCCCTGTCGCTGGCCGGTACAGCGCAATCTTGTCATTGCAAGACAAGAGAGGATGAGTAGACTTGAGATTTATTCGTGTCATGCAAGAGCCCGTTTCTGAAAGAATGCATAGATGATGGGAGAAGGGATATGAAAAGATTCGTTATGTTTTCGTAAATTATACCGCTGTATGCCAGTGTCACAGAAATGAAGCGTTTCGAAGCAAGACGCAAATCGTCTACTTTTGTGCGGCGGCAGCAGTAGTAGGCGGTTGCGGTGCTCCGTCGAGGAAGAACCCGGCGAGACTCGTCTTGCTCGCCGCCAACATTTCATTCTCCCGCTCCTTTTCCTCCTTCAGCATCTTCTCGCCATTCTCGCGCAGGTACTGCATGTACTCCTTGTGCGCCTGCTGTGCCCGCGCCCGTTGCTGGTCCATAAAGGTCTCCACCTTGCCGCCGCTGCCACTGCCACCCTTCTTGGGCGATCCAAAGTAGCCCCCGCGACTACTGGCCGTTCTGGAGGCGGCAATCTTGTCTCGCAATTCCTGTTCTCGTCGTGCATATTCCGTCGGGATGTGGGTGTCTTCATAGCCTTTCAGTACCGGTCGGACGTCGACGACTTCCGCCGCGGCGACGTATTCCAGAAAGTTGATGTACCCCAACAATTCATTGGCATTCGAGTCTGGTCCAGTCTCTCCCTTCCAAGGCTTCAACAAGATTGAGTTTTCCGGCTGCGCAGACACGGCATCGGGATTAGTGTCCAGCAAGATGATGTTGCTCAATGGTCGATTCATATAAGTCAAGTCCTTAATCACCTTACCATTGTCGTAGCGCGCACTCTCGCGGAACAGCGAGGCAGAGATGGACGATCGATACGGATCCAGCTTTTGGATGATGGGTAGAGCGGTGCCGGCATACTGGTTTGTAAAGACCACGATTTCATAGTATTGCGACAGATAGCTCAAGAAGTAGTCCAGTCCCGGTCGTTTCGCCGTCCTCCAGCCGTGCTCACGAGTCCACGTCGAGGTTATCAGAAGGTCATCCAGATCTAGAACCAGGGTATAGCGACGTTGATAGGGCTCGGGCAAGGGATCCGGCAGCAATTTTTCGAAAGCTGGTTCGGTATAGTATTGTACCTGTCCCACGAAACGTTCCTTGACACGCTGCCACCAGGCACCGGGAGTGTAGCCTTTGGCTTTCGACTCGTCGGTCTCGACTCCCAGGTATAGCACACCTCCAAAGGCTCCCGCGAGAAAGAGACCCAGGAAGATGTTGGCCATCCTTTCACGCTTGCGATCAGCGGTCGACTTGTAGCCTTCTTTCGGATTATTCGTTGCAGGTGAAGGCACTTCCTCTGCCTCTTCAAGCATTTTCAATAAATCCGAGTTGCCCACAAGTTTCGGAGGCGCCGATGAGGCATCTGTGAGTGGTTTGGATGTTGGATTTGGCGTACTTGGTGTATTCGGAGGTGGCACTTCTGTTGCATATAGTCGTGGAAGATTGCGTCGGACGGCGGACCTTGATACATTACGCGCTACAGCCGGGATCGCACGACGATACATGCTTTCAACACTGTCGGCGTAGATCTACCAAGGATTTGCAAGCAGCAAACAGAAAAGTAGTCTGTTATGCGTAGCGTGCAGCTGAAATTGTCGATGATGTGCAATCCATAGAATTTATGTATCGTATCTATCGCCCAATGATGGAGCAGGTATACGATATCGAACCGTTGTCCAGCGCGGCTTGAATGCAGCACTCAGACAGACACAACGAAGGAACGAAATTCGGTTCATGTGAATGCTCCTGCAGAAGGACACAGCTGCAGTGTAGACATTACGAAGCAGACGCCTGTAGCCAGTGTCACGTCGACTATAAGCCATCTTCTCGGATTGAGTACAACTTCGGCTCGAAGCGCAACCTAAGTCGTCCTGTTCCACTTCCCCACAATGCAGTGGTTACTGCTCATCTCGACCTTGGTATTGGCAGCAGTACTCGCAGCAGCCTTGTTCATTTATCAAAATGGTGTGGTGAACATCCCTCTGGCACCTGCACAGCCGACACTGCTGCTCGTCGGACCATCGAATTCGGGCAAGACCAGTTTGTTCCAGAAATTGGTTCACGGTCAACGAAATACGCCAACATGTACGACACAAGTTGCCAATAGTGGCTACTTGACACTGGAGAGCGGTAAAAGAGTCAGGATCGTGGATGTTCCGGGTCACCCGAAGCTATTCAACTCTTACAAGTCCTTTGCGCCGACCAGTATTGCATTCGTGATTGATGCGTCTACCATCATGAAGAACGCAGACGTGGTCACAAGGTCCCTCGTGGACGTCATCTCTCATGCACGCAAAACAAACATCGCAGAGCTGTCTATACTTGCAAACAAATCGGACTTCTTCACCGCGTTGTCGACCGAGAAGATCACAGAGCTCCTAGAGGCCGAGATTGAACAAATAAGACAACAAAAGAGTGGCATTCGTATGGACTCGATCGAGGAAAAAGATGAGGACGAAGACGAATGGCTACAAGATCTCTCTGCGCCTTTCAAGCTAGCGGATGAGTGTCCAATTTTTAGCGGCTCCGTGCTTAAGGACGACATTACACCTTGGGAAGAATGGCTTCAAACCTCTTTTTCATAATCCATCCCTAAAGTGTTTCCCCGAAGCGCCACACACAGGAGCAGCAAATTCTGTGGCTCCATGCGTGCGAGCCAAGATGCACTCCCTACTACGCACTATTTCCAGCATAAAGGTCGAGGCAGGAACTCGGGGTCAATCATCTTCGTCCATGCCAAGTCGAACACAATTCCATCGACCAAGTAAAGATGGAGGAATGAGAGAACAAACTCATGAGCAGTCCTAGATGAGAGTGATCCGGCACCTTACGCATTGCTGTGCAGAGAATAAGTTCATCAGCTTGCAAATTGCAAACAGGACCTCATTTCACAAGTTGCCTCGCAGCGCGATCGAGCTTATGATTAGAGCTTTCATTTCCTCAACATCATCAAGTTTCTTGTCAATCTTATATGTCTGAACAGGTCAGTAAGAAACATGGACGTATTTAGCAAGTTAGGACAAACATCTTTGAGCTTCTTCAAATCACAAAACTTGAGAAAGTTGTCATTCGTAATTCTTTGTGCTTCACCACGCACTAAATCAGCATTGAAGACCTGTCATGTCAGCCCTTCTCAATTGAAACTTTTGTAGAATGAGATGACGTACTTCATCAATTGCTATACAGACAAGTGCCGTCGAGTCTTCAGCGACACCAAATCGTTGTAGTGCTTCGGTGATATTTTGATTCGGTGACAAGGAATACACAATTTCACTGTAAAGTGTCCTCGTCCGTGCTTGTCCGTCCTGTATGTCTCTCATAGCCCTCATGACGGCATACTGTAATTGCTCGAGACACAGTACTCGCCGAGCGTCCAAGAAACAAAAGTGGTGATTCGCATCTACGGATTTGATCGCAGCTAAAATGGTCGATGCATTCTTCACATCAGAGAAGAGGTGTATCGATATCTTGTTGTCCGGAAACAATGGCAGATAGCATTCCATCTACTCTGGTGAAGACGAGCAGGACTTGCTTGTGCTATCCGCATATAAGCCTAGAGTGCAATGCCAGCATCATTTGAATGTCTAATAATTGCACATCCGTCTCCACAATCGGGTAGAGCTCCACGCCATCTACGCTGCGTCTCTAATCGGGTCCTTTCGAGAGCATTCACCATTCAAGAGGCGCAGTGCTCAGTCTTGTCTACGTTATTATCAAGTGCTTTGTACCGGTTGAGACAGCAGAGCGATAAGAACAGTCTATACCAAATGTCGAGTCCCAAGCGCCGGTGCGTGATATATGCTTTTTCCCCAGGAGAGAGGCGTCATGTGAATGCCATCATATACTGATACGACGACAGGATCGAGACGGACGTGATGAAGATGCTCATGTCAGACTACGAAGTGACGCTGGTGAACGACAACATGCAAGAATTCTACGTGCGCTTCCACGGCCCGAAAGAGACTCCCTTCCAGGGCGGCATCTGGAAGGTCCACGTCGAGTTGCCGGACCAGTACCCGTACAAGTCTCCCTCCATCGGCTTCATCAACCGCATCTTCCACCCAAACATTGACGAACTCAGCGGCTCCGTCTGTCTCGACGTCATCAACCAGACCTGGAGCCCAATGTTTGACATGATCAACATCTTCGAGGTCTTTCTCCCACAACTCCTGCGGTACCCGAACCCCTCCGACCCACTCAACGGCGAGGCCGCCGCCTTGCTCATGCGCGAACCAAAGACCTACGAGGCTAAAGTCAAGGACTACGTCGCCCGATATGCCACACGAGAAGCCATCGATGCCACCAGCGAGGACGAGAGCGAGGACGAAAGTATGAGTTCCGCCGGCAGTTACTCGGACGAGGAGGATCCCGCCGGTGAGATGGAGATTTAGATCCTTTTTTCCTCTTTGTTGTCCCTGAAAGAATGATGGACTGGACTCCGCAAATAGGCACAGTACGTGCACAGCATGCCACCGGACTCTTACTTGCGCAAGAGCCCGCCTACTCGTGTGTGCAACATTGATTGGCAGGGATCTTATTGATGATAGCGAACTTGGCGACTGGGAATGCTAATGGAAAGAGCGCGCAAGACACGAGGTGATGGAGTCCGATGACGATGAATGTAGCATTCTACAACTTCCCTTAATGACGACTATAGAAATGACGATATATATTACATTGAAGATGATTCGTACCATGGCCATGCCCCGCAATTTGGTCTCTTGTCCTTATCGTGAAGTTGTCTAGCGATGCGTCAAACAAAAATTTTATGTCGTGATGAAATATATACAATGAATATAAGATGATAAGGCTCCAGCATCCTGGCTGGCTGGCTAACCAGCTGAATGGTGATGCTCAAACAAACCTTGCCATTTTCGATATGCCAGAAAGGAGCATGGATCTGCATTTCTCAAACATGCCTTCCGCCCAGCTGGCGACATCCATGGATGTCGGTGTTCATCCGCCGCTGCGTATATCAATCCCGTCTCTGACCGGGCTCGTCTGTACGTTGCGACACTGTGTGATGTCCAACATCTTGAGCGTCCAGATGCCAGAGAGCACGGCGGATACACCGGCGTCAGTCACCCGGACGCAACCCCGAACACTCAGTCGTCTCAAGCCCTGGAGGTGATGCGCGACACTACGCAGGGAGGAATCCGACACTGCTGAACCACAAAAGGACAGGAACAAGTGTCTCAAGCTCGGGAGCCCGAGCGAGAGGACCTCCACACTCGTGTCGCTGAGGGCACAGCAAAAGCTGAGATCAATGTGCTGCAGTGCGTGACAGGAATTCGTGAGGGCGACGATACTGTTGTCGGTCAAAAACGTGCAATCCCGCAGCACGAGCGTCGTCAATCGCGGAAATCCCGACGGAGCATAAGACCAGTAGCCAAAGCCAGCATCGGTGATTGAGGTGCACCGGGCAAGCTTCAACACCTTGAGCCGTGGGGATGCGTGTACTGCAATGCAGTGCATACTACGGTCCGAGATATGCTTGCAGTAGCCCAAGTCAAGCTCCTCGAGCCTGCGGGCAGTAGTGATGATGCTGAATAAAGCTTGGTCATTCATCTTGCGGCAGTTCGAGAGGTTGAGAGATCTCAGATGTGGAGCCTTGACGGCGAGGTCGATTAGTGAAGGAGGGCTGATGTTCCAGCAAGAAGCGAGACTGAGTGCTGTGATTGATGCTGCACAGTGATAGATCAAGGTGCTGAAAGCCGTGTCGGTGAGGTGCGAGCAATAGCTGATGTCGATAACTTGGGGACGACGGCCGGCAAAAAGAGCCACTTGATTGAGAACTTGATCATCTACCATGCGCGAGATGCTGATAAGCGATAGAACCGGCAGTGGCATGGCTAGTATGAGTGCGTTCCAAGTAGAATGGATGACTCGAAGTTGAACGCTGACTGTGATGGGAAGAAAAGATAAGATGTGAGACACTACATTTTCAGGAAGTCGACCAGCGAACCCAGGCGTTCTCAAGACATCCTGCGAGCTGGCGGATCTTTTTCGACCCTTGGCAGATGATAGAGAAGCAGCGGATGATTGTTGCGTGCTACTCCGTTGGGATTGTCTCGTGGGAAATGACAGTTTGCGCTTGACGCCGTGCTTCAGGTAGGGATCTTGGTCCACGACGGTACTCAATGTGCCAGAGGCCACTTCGGACGGCGGAGGTATTGTCTCCCTCGACATGATGAAGTGCCCCTGAGACAATCTTTCTTGTGCAACCTGCTCGATCAGACGTCGCATGGTCGGGTAGACCTTGCTGACTTCCTGTAAAACAGTGTCCTCCAGCACGAGCGCCTCCACTTCTGTGATTGACCTTACAGAGGCAGATCGCAGAGGCGAAAGCGAAAGCCATGCCAACTCACCAAAGAATTGTCCCGGACCAAGTCTAGCTAAAACTTGAGAAGTTGGTGCATCAATGACCTCAACACTACCAGAAACGAGAAAGTAAATTTCGCGACCTGGGGTGTCCTGTAACAAGATCGGTGTGAAGGGCGCGAAAGAGACCGGCTGAATTTTCAGCGCCAGAAAATGCAAAATATCGGCTGGCAATGCTCTAAACATTGGCACAGCGAGGATTCGATCTCGCATACTCGTAGAGACGAGGGCGGTAGGAGGTCTCTTGTGCTTTCGCAGGAGTTCGAGTCGCTCTTGAGCTTCTTCCCGAATCGCACGTTCGATGAGAGGGAATCGAGGCAAGACCTGGTGCAGATGTTCCAGCGTCAAAGCCATCAGAAGAGACTTTTCCGTGGCTATCACACTGGCCGTCCGAGGCATTGAGAAAAGAACACCGATTTCACTAGCGAGTCAGTGGTTGCAGCACTTGCAAGGTCCAGCGCCTACCCAAAGAAGGAGCCAGCATGCAGTTCAGCAAACTTGGATTCGGCATCACGCGAGACGACAGCCACCGCACCACGAATGATCCAGTACATTGCCTTGGCATCCTCTCCCTCGCGGCATATCTCATCACCCTTCTCGACCACCCGAGAACGCATATTGACCATGATCAGATCGATAAGCTCTTGCGGGGCTTTCTCAAAAAGCTTGAAAGTCCTGATTGCTGCAGCCACATCGAATGCAGCTCCACGAGGAGTACTCAGAGGATATTGTTCCGCAGGCAGGATTGTTTTCGGGGAGGGCGGGTGTTGTTCGTCAATAATCTCGAGTGTCGGGACGATGACTGGGTAGACGGCAAGCGGAGACCGTTGTACAGATCCATTGCGACCTCTTCTCATGTGGTTGTCCGAGGTCTTGATTGTAGAAAGGACCACCACACTCTGCAAATCGTGCTAGATTGGTCCGAAGACACTCTAGCTAGCTTTCTGTGCCTGGCTCCACACACGAGACACGAACCCCGGCACCACGAAATCCACCAGCCGCGACGATGCCTCGAGAGAAGTCCAGATTGTCTGTTGTCGAAGAAAAGATAAAGGTCGAGTCAGGGACCGCACCTGCTGCGCGTGAATGTCGAGGGATGTGTCAGATAGGAGTTGTAGTTGATTGGTGTATGTATACCTATTGTTCTCGGCGGCAGCAGTAAGCAGCAGGTATGCAAGGCTGGAGATCAATTCGAGGTCAGAGCAAGGAAGAATGCCGGCAGCAGAGGCCGCACTCATGGCAGACCGGCAGACCAATTGGAGGTTGGGGGGTGTCTGTCAATGTGGAGAGAAGCGCTTGCCGATCACTCAGTTGAGCTGGGCGCCAGGTGCTGGTGCTGCAGCTGCTGCAGCTGCGCTCCAGGGCTGAGCTGACGGGACCCGTCTGGGCGGCTTTCCGGGAGCGCACCCTTCTCCACAAGCCGTCGATCCGGCTGAATGACTTCCAGCCCGTGGACGGTTCTTCTCAGCAGCAGCGAGTTCTATCTTCACGGCGCAGACTTTCGCGTCAGAAAATTGTAGACCAGCTGCGGCCAGCATTCTCGGTGTCCTCGGACATACGTGGATGGGATTAATCTCAAGCTGGATGTAACGAAGGCGGAGCGCAAAACTAGTTACCATAATGTATTGGATGTTTAAGGTAGCAGCAATGCTGGACCATCATTGTTGCCCTCTGCAGCAGCAGCTGCAGCAGGGCATGCATTGAGCCTGCCACTGGCACATGCCAGACACGGTCTGGAACATGGCCATTGAAGTAATTGCTGACCGGGTAAACTTCAAGGTTAGTGGCTACCTGCCTAGCAACACGTATTTTCTGGTGGTAGCCAGCTGAGGAAGGAGATCTGCAGTTGTGGTGTGTCTGTGCCGGCTGTAATGGGTTAGATCTCTTGTAAGTAAGATCAAGCCTTTCACCTGGGATACCTCGCGAAAGTAGTCTGGATGACTCCTGCTAGCAACAGAGCAGGCTTCGGCGGAGATGCTACGTCCAACCGGTTGTGCGCTTTCCAGCTTGGACAGACTTCAGCTCGAAGATGCGTCGGGTGTGTTCGAGCAGAACTTGCTTGCGAATGAGACCTGACCTGAAGACTCCGTCATTCGGAGCTCTCCTTGAAATCATTTGTGGTGCTCTAAGAGTGCTGATCGTTCTAATCAGCCTTGGGAAATGGCCCACGACACGACATAGATTTAGAGTCCACCTCACATTCTTTTTACTCTCAGCTAAATACGACATCGAAAGATTTGTCCCACGAGTCGGACCCTGATATTCATAGTGGTTCGGGGAGTGCCAACATTGATTTCGAGTGATGTCAGCCACTCCTCCACCAAAGAATAGCCTTTTGAGGTCCTTCCTAAACCTGCCTCCGAAACAACGAATGACCCTTTCTGCCACTTTAATGGCAGTCTCACTAGCCGGACTTTACATCTCGGACACAGTGGAAAAGGCACTTCTTGATAAGCAAGCTCGAGAGAACTCGACAGACGCACTGGGCATCGACGTGGTTGATCGTTCTTCAAGAGACATTGAAACAAGGGGAAGTAGCACTGATCGTGTCAGGCTGGAGGAGAGGTCAAGAAAGTCCACTTAAGATTGCAAACACAATCAAATGTCGTTGTCTATACCCATTCAACCAAGAAACTATTTACAGAATGCAGCTTCTACGGCTGCCTCTACGCTATTGATACATTTGTCCTCACTTATTCCACTCAGCATACTGCAGAATCAAAACTCCATACATCAATGTTGTCAAAGACTCCGCTAGCGAGGATTCCCTCTGCTGACCACGCTGGGTTTTGCTCGCCGTTGTCTTGGATCACCTTAACACTCCAGAAAGCCGCACCTGCTGCTTGCAACCATACAGACATCTGGCTTTCGAAGAAGCCCACGGCATAGCCGACGAAGGAAGTGACTTCAGCCGCTACACTCAGAGAGAATTCACCAACAAATACGGGAATGTTGCTGCTCGCAAATTGGCCGACGTAGGAACAGACATCGCTTTCAGCTTGTGCCATCGTGGTCTGGGAGAAGGCCCAGTATTTGTGGGTATCGATCACGGCATTGTCACCAGTTTTGAAGAACTGATTCCATGGAGCCAATGGCCAGAATCCATCATGGAACATGGTCGCAACTGTCGGGACGGTCGATTGCACAATAGCATGCGCAGCTAGCACATAGTCCTTGTACTGCAACCAAGTGGTCCAGTCCGGGATGGCTGGCTCGTTCGCGACTTCCAGGGATGAGATGACAGAACCGGCAAATCCGCTTGATGCGACCCACGAAGCTGCAGCTTGTACTACAGCCAATGATCTTGCCTGATTCGCCGCGGTGTAGAACTCGACAGAGCCAGCATGGCCTGAATGGTCCTTACCATTTTGTGAACCAGGAAGACCATGAATATCCAACACTACGGTCATGCCATACTTTGCTGCATAGCCAAGCACTCGAGTGAGTTCCTGGAGCTGAGTTGATCTGATGTACGGTTCTCCCTGAATCGGATCGACAAATGCCCAGAATCCGATAGGGATACGAAGCGTGTTGGTAGACATCTGTGCCATGTGCTGGATGTCCGAATCACTAATGAAAGTGGCCCAGTGCTGCTGTAAAGCAGCGGTACATGCCTCTTTGCCAAGAGATTCGCAGAAAGTCCATTCATCGACTGCACCAGGCGCAGTGTTGTCAAACCAAGTCGGGTACATCCACTGTTCGAGGACCAGCCAATTACCAAGGTTGACTCCTCTAGCTTTCCAGGTTGACCAGGATTCGAATTTTTGGTTCAGATCCACTTTCGTGGTCGAGTGCTGTGACACGGTGGCCGATGCTGCTGCTGCAGTAGTAGTCGTGGTAACCGCGGCACTCCCGGTCTTGCTTACACTCAAAGCATTACCATCTCCACAAATTTCGCTCGCATCACCTGAACAGGCCATACCACAGCTGACTGGTGCTGACCACGGAGCATCGTTCGAGCAGAAACATTGTGATGCGTATTCTGTGCCAGAGTACTGGTACCCCTCAAAGGTACAGAAGCTAGCACAGGCTTCATTCGTCATAGAAGATGAAGTGAAGGACGGCCCAGTCATTGTCCTGTCTGAGGCAGAGTCAGCAAAACAACCAATGGCGGTGGTCGTTGTCTGAGCAGGTGTGGTCGGTGGCATATATGTCACAGACAATGCATTACCTGATCCACAGGTCTCAGAACTGTCTCCTGTGCATGGCATATTACACCACCATGCTGCCGCCGAAGTCGGTACAGTCTCCGAGCAGTAGCACTCCTGGCCGTACTCTGTACCAGAAAATGGCATATTATGCGACGTACAAAAAGCGGAGCATGCCTCAGTCGTCATGCTGTCGGAGCTGGTATAGGAAGGGCCTGTAAGTGTTCGATTGGCTGACGTGTCGTACCAACAGCCAAAGTCGATTGGCTTTACTTGAACTCTGCTGACAGGAGATGGCGTGACAACGGCAGTCGTGCTAGAGGACGCGACTGCCTTAGATGAAATAGCTGACGACACGGCTCGGGATGCTACCGCCGAAGAAACTGGCTTCGAAGAAGTTGACACTGCAGCTGATGAAGTTACGATAGAGCTGGCTCGTGCAGACGTTGTTGCCGACGATGCCTTCGAAGAGACAGCTTGTGAAGTACTGCGGGCTGTGCTTGTCAATGCTGCTGAGGTGATGGCTTTGGTGGGTACGGCAGACGATACAGTCTTCGACGTCGCGGGCGTTGATGTCGCGATTGATGTGGACTTGATTGAGGTGACTACTGGCACTTTAGACGCGGCGACTACGACAGGGGGTCGGAGTGCTGCAGTGCTTGTGCTTTGCGTCGTGGCTACTGGCGCATTTGCCGCGGCGACGACTACGGGCGGACGCAGCGCCGCTTTGCTTGTGCTCTGTGCTGCAGAAGAGCGTGAGGTACTTGCTATACTTGACAAAGTTGTTGTCTGCTTTCCAGAGAGCGCGCTTGTTGCGTTGCTTCTGGCACTTGAAGCACTCGCCGATCTGGTCATCAGAGTACTCGAGAGTGATGGTGAAGTGCCACGAGTTGAGGATGATCTAGTCATTGAGGTCGTCGTTGTTGATCGCGCATCAGATGAACTACTTGGCAAGGAAGTCGTAATTGGTGTGACTGATGATCGGCGCACTGATGAAAAGCTAGAGGTAGTGGTAGGCGGCAGCGATGTGGTGATGAGCGTAGGATTCAATAAGCTCGAGGACCTGCGGGTTGGTGAGCTGACGACATTCTGTAGCGCTGAGGATGATTGAGCGATGGCAGTACTGCTAGAGGTGCTCGTCTTGGGGAATGATGGTGATACTGGACTTGAGGGGGACGACGTGGTAGTCGTCCGGCTCAGTGGATCGATCGAGGTCGCAGAAGTGGTCGTCTTCGTAGTCGATGCAACTGAAGCGAAATTCATGCTAAATGCAGGTTGACCGGTAGACGCTGTCGAGGAGGTTGTCGTTGTCGAGGTGAAGGTCTGTGTGGTACTGCTCGTGGTAGAGGTAGTGGTTGTCGGCGTCGTCGCAGTGGAAGATGTCGCGCCGGACTGAATGCTAGATCTTCGCGACGATGCAGGCGAACTCGAAGCATCCTGCGGAATCGCTGCCCCTTCCGCGATCGAGGCCCCAAAGGCAGCAAGTGACAAGAGTGTGATTGATCCGGAACGCATCCTGGAAACTTATGCAACAAGGGACAACAGAAAGGAACAACCAAATGACAGAACGGACCGCGCGAGTCGTGTCAACAAGAAAGTGCTTGAACGGGTGTCAGGGATCGACAGAGCATGGATGCGCCGATGTATATATACCAATGTTCGGGTACCAACCATCATCAACGACGACAAGTCATCCCATCCACCGGAACTCGAGAGACGTCAACGTGCACTCCACCACCACAAAACCTTCAAGAAAATTGCACATAGCGCCGGACGGGTGCAAAAGAAACATTCGTCCTGAACCATATTCGTCAGGCAGAAAGCGTCAAGTGAGACCGGGAGTCGCAACAAGGGCCGCCTGGGCTGCAAGACGCTCGGTAGAGGAACCCAGTCTAGAAGTGCAGCTGGGGCAGCTCACAACCAAAATTCCCGCATTGAGAACATCCACGGACGCCACGGCGCACACAAGCCCGGCGCCGCAACCGAATAAATCCTCCGCGCTCGGCCGCAGACGTCCAGTGGACATCGAGGAGAAACTTCCCGTGGAACGTTTCCTTTGGAGACTCTTTTCAGTAGCAAAGCAATGCAATGGAAGGGTTCCATTGCGTGTCTCGACTACATCACGCCAAGCTTGGAAAATGGTCCACTGGCGAAGAGGAAGCGACCTGTTGAGGCAATCTGGGCTTCCCTCCCCGAGACCGGACCCTAAGACACGGCTGCACTCCTCTTCTGCACCTCACTCGCGATGGATATGCATGGACTGGAGCAGCGCGATAACATTGCATGATGATGCATGGTCTATTGACATTTCAGTCTTCTGTTGTTGTAGCATGCGGCTTCTTGTGGAGATTTGCGCGGTATTGTAATGCCATGCGTATACATGGATGGTCGCATGGAAGGACGGAAAAAGAACATGCTATGACGACAATCGCGAGAGCAAAAACAAGGAGAAGTAGAAAAGAGTACATGACCGCCCACGTTACAGGATCAGAGAGTCAAATCTGTGCAACTTTCAACGGGCTATAGAGTAGAAAGGGCATGCATCTCTCGTGGTGGGTCAGGCTTAGCACAAATCAATTGGATTGCGCGCATTGGCGGCCGCGGAGTTGGAACAAGGAGTTAATTCCATTCCATGGATGGATTCGCTGGACAGAAGACAAGCCGTACGTCGACGGGAATCTTGGGAAAAGGTGAGGTGTCACAAAAGAAAACGCCACCGGACCGCCATTCTTCCTGACATTTGTCCTGATTCGGAAGACTCTAGCGAAGTGATGGGATCGCTAATATACTTGGCGTCCACGCGCATCTTTTTGTCTTGCTGCTTGCTGCCTTGGACTTTTGCCAGATATTCGAGGTTGGCGCGGCATGATCATGAGTGTACCTATAGCTATAGCTATAGCTACAGTAGGTAATGCATGATTGTGGCATGACGCAGTTGAAAGAGGTCCAGAACTTTGTACAGACCGGCCACTTGTTCCTCCATACACACACTATCCCTTCTTCTTTTCTTTTTCCTCTCCGGCCGCGGGTGTGCGTGTGTGTCATGTCACTATCAATTCATATTTCGTTATCACGCGTCTTCACGGCCATGGAATCCTACGAGACAGAACCATGCAAACTCCGGCCCTTTGACCCAATTGAGGTTCTACTCTTCTACTCCTGTTTCCTTCCTCTTTCTCTGTTCAGGAAATCTTTTTGTTTCGTGCGTATACGTCAATGCAATGCAAGCGTTGAATGTATCGTCCACTAAATTTCCACTTTTTTTGCCCCATAAAAACGAGGGCGACTGTCGTCGTGTCGAACTGATGAGGCCATACTACAAAGGTTTCACTGGCAAGCTTGTGCTAGTATGTCTGGACTTGGCTAGTACATCTTAGTCTATACGAGGTGCCCTCCGTTCTCGCGGTGCATATTCTTTCACCTTTGCTCTTGCATGAATGAGTAGTCGTCATGGTCAGTCGATACCGAAATGACCCGTGCACCACCGGATTCAACTCGTCGCCCGCAACTATAGCCATACCAACCATGATCGTGCATGAAATTCGTTGGGACACAAGATCAACAGATTTCCCTCAAGACCCTACTTTCGTGAGAGCAAAATTGCACTTTGATTTGTTCGATCGATATTGATTAAAGTTTGAATTGACTTGTCGCTCGCTATACTTGGACTGGGAATAATATACTATATGTACAAAAAGAAGGGACCGCAAGCACTCGAGATCTGCTGCTTGATTGATTGAGGCAGGAGTCTACTTTTGTTTGTGACTCGCGTGGTCCTTGCGTCCACCCTCGCCCTCATCCTCGGAATCGGAAAACTCGTCGTCACGCTGGGCCTTTTTGGCACCACCGTTGGCGGAGGAGCCGTGGAGTTTGCGCGCGTTCGGGTCCGCCTGATCCTCGTGCTCGTCGGAATCGTAGTCTGCGTCGCGCGGCACGTCCTGCATCTGCACGCTCGGCGCAAAGGCCGTGTGTCGCAGGTTTTCACGGACCGAAGTCAGGATCTTGTCCAAGTACTCGCGCGTGTTCATGTTTTCCATGTTGTTGGGCCGCACGTCGAGCTTGTAGTCTGGCCCAAAGTACTCGTAGTAGTCGTTGTATGGAATGTCCCCGTCGGGTTCCTGTCCCACGAGCAGACCCGTCTCGTATGTCCATGTGCGAGAGACGTTTCGCATCGTGTACCCTCCCCCGCCCAGGATGAGTGTCGGCAGGTTGAATTTCTTGACAAATGCCACACAGGAAGCGTGACCCTTCATACTCAGGTTGAAGCATCCGAGTCGATCACCAGATAGACTGTCCGCGCCACACTGCAGCACGACCGCACCAGGCCTGTAGTGGTCCATGATGGCTTGGATCGTGGGCTCGAATACGCTCGCATATGTTTCATCGGTGATGCCGTCCCTCAGCGGAAAGTTGACAGAGTACATCTTGCCCTTGCCGACACCGACATCGCGAAGTTCACCCGTCCCGGGAAAGTACTCGCCATACTTGTGGAAGGAGCAAGTCATGACACGGTCCGTCGTATAGAAAGCCTCCTCCACACCGTCGCCGTGATGGACATCAATGTCAATGTACAAGACTCGATTGTAGTACCGGAGCAGTTCGATGATGCCGAGGACGATATCATTGACATAACAGAATCCACTGGCCTCGGACTTTTTCGCATGATGCAGACCACCGGCCCAATTCAGGGCAATGTCGCACTTGCCACGATTCAGTCGGGCCGCTCCCTCCATCGAACCACCCCCACTGATGCCGCAAAATTCAAAGAGACCATCAAAGACGGGACAATCGTCTCCCACGTTGAATTTACCCTGCTCCTTCGCATACTGCTCCATATTCTCGGGCGTGACGCGCGAGAGAAATTCGACATACTCGTCCGTGTGGAATTGACACATTTCTTGCTTCGTCGCGGGCTTTGCACGATAAATCTCCATCTTCTTGTACAGACCGTAGTTCATGATGAGGGAATGAGCCATGCGTATTCGATGAGGTTTCATCGGATGTCCTGCTCCATATGCGTAATTGCCAACGTCCGCTACATACATCAGAATACAGTCTATCAGATGAACCTGGGACCTTACAGTCATAAAAGTAGGCAATCTTTTGCTTCGGTTGTCCATTGGTAGCGATCGGTAGTAGTGATCCTTCGCGTTGCCCGCTACTCGAGTACGTCGACATTGCGCAGATGGAGTCTGCCAAGCAGGGACGGGACGACCTTGAGCTGGCTGTGATGTGTACCGTGGTCAATGAAGCGTGAAGAAGACTTGACACCCAGGATCGAGATGGTGGTCATGGAGAAAGATGGCAGACCCGCTGCTAGCAGGCGCATGAGCCCGCGAGAAAGTCGAGATGCCTATTTTCAGCCACAATTCATCTCCACTTTTGACGGGCCGTGTTTCTCCTTTGGACAAGAGAACAAGATGATCATTCATCCATCCATTCATCAAGATATGCTAGCCCATGGTTTATGGTAAAGGTTTCCAGTCGGACTTCTCCGTACCACTGTTGTATCGTTCCTTCAGTTGTGATGATCTGGAGTGTGTCTGTGTCTTTACCTTGGGCTCAAGCCGATTTGCGCATTATGATATAGATTTATAGAGAGACACACTATACAGGCCCCTCCCATCCGTACTGAATCAGATCCACCCTCCTCTCGAGTCCAAACTCCTCGACCGTCACTCCTTCCTCGATCAACCGCTGCACCTGTCGTTGGGACGCCAGGGGTCCGTCCGAGCGCGGACTGATGCATCCACGGGCATTAATCACCCTCTGCCACGGCACATCATGCTGCAATTCTTCCGGGAGATGCTATACCGTACCGATTAGTCCTGTATACTACAAAATCTTGTTTTACCTTTCCTCTTGAACAAGACAAAAGGAAGAGAGGGAGGGAGGGAGGAACACACCTTGAGGACACTGCCGACGAGACGCGCGTGTCGAGGGTACCCGACCAAATCCGCAATCTGTCCGTACGAGGCCACGCGCGAACACGGAATACGACGCACCATGGCGTAGACCAGTTCTGCAAAGTTGTCTGGTGCTCGAGACGGTGTCGCGTCTCCCATTTATTCATTCATTCATTCAACCGATCCATCGGTCCACCCGTTCATCCTACCAAATTCTAGAACCTTTACAGCGCGCGTTTTACCCACTAGATTGTCTTATATGGACTGACTGGTGGAGTATACATATGCTTCGAGAACTTGAGCCTGTGGTTCATGATCAAAACGCCACGAAAAATTCGTTACTGATCACCAACTGACCATCAGCCTTTACTAGTACTGTTGATTGACCACAAGCAACGACGTGCTGCTACGATGGAAAATGCTACAGAATTTGTCTCGAATATGAGTATATTTATATTGGTAGTTACACATGTACATATCACATAACATTTGTTTTTTTTGGTAAACAGTTGGCTACGTCACGCCTTTTTGACCGTACACTCCGAACAGTACCATTTTCCGATGGGCGGCTCCTTCAGACCGACACAGCCATAGTGGAACCATTCCCGCAGACAGGAATCGTTGTCGCAGGCCACCATCTCGCCGTAAGAGACTTGTTCGCAGAAACAATAGGTCGTCGTGTCCTCGCCCACTTCCTCGTCCGAGCCGCCGCCTCCGCCTCCGCCGCCAGTCACCGGTGGAGCAGGGTACCCGTTGGGCAAGAGTGGTGGACCACCTAGGGCGGAAGGAATCGCTGGTCGTGTGGACACGGATGATCGTGCGCGTTTGTGATTCTTCAGAGGTGTGTTTTGGCCCGGCATCAGGTGTGCGCCGTCGCGGACCGCAGGAGACCTGTCGTGTATCGGTGTATTTGCACCGGATGGACCGTTGCTGCCTCCACTTACACCGCCTCCTGATCTCTCCAGTGCAACCACCTTTTTCGTCTCGTCGTCCAATTTGCGAAGTGTCCTGTCCAGCAACTCGAGTGCCTTTTTCGCAAGATCTTCCTTCTCATACGATCGCTCCAGCGTCTTGCCGAAATCGGCGCGAATCTTCGGGTAATATGTTTCCTCCTTGGGATTCTTCTCCAGACTTCCATTCGTCTTGATGAATTTCCCTAGCTGCCCATCCCGAGTCTTGATCTTCTTGATGGAGTCTGTCGCGCGCACATCAATGACCCTGATGTCCTCGTACAAATTCTGTAGCTCCGATGGCAAGTTGTCCAGGGAGTCAAAGATGAGGAATGCGGCATCCTCGCTCATGACAGGCGCACTCGTCGCCAACGTGTCACCGACACGACAACGAAATTCGCGAAGGATATTTCAGCACGAAGGGAACGACGCTCAAGCACTTGGCAAAATATATGTTCGAATAACTTCAACTGCCATTAATATTGTCCACCGATAGAAGGCGTCGAGCACGGATTTTGTGGCTGAGGAAGAGCTCCGGAATCGCGGCCCCGTAATTTCAAGCTGGAGATGGATCCTGGAGATGGATGTCATTGTCATGTATGGGGTTGAAGATATGATACAGTGAGTTCTAGCTTATTCTAGATGCCTCTCTTGTGCGACTTGCGTCCGTCCTGCGATCCGCAGTTGCACTTCTTCCACCAAGCTGTCCCAATCGACACTGAGCACGTAGTAAGCTTGAATCAAGCTGATGAGCCAGATGGCAGCACACATTCCGATCCAAAGGCCTGCCAAGCCGAGCCCGACTTTGAAGCAGAGGACAAGACCCAGAGGAATTGCTATGATATAGTATCCCACCAGGTTCAAGATTCCGCCAATGTGCTGCTTTCCTTGGCCTCGCAGAATTCCTGCTGTGATGACCTGTATGCAGTCTGCCAGGTTGAAAAGTGCACACAATGGCAGGAGACGCGCAGCCAACGCAACGACCTCGTAGTCATCCGAGAAGAGACGACCCCAATCATACCTCAATGCGAAAATGGCAATGCCAACTAAAGTCCCGATCATGCCTGACAGCACCACGCCCACAAAGGTAGCCGTACGGGCTGGACCTGCCAAACCAGCCCCGAGCAGGTTGCCGACACGAGAGCTGATTCCGACCGCGACAGCAAAAGGTATCTGATAGGTCAAGGAGCCTGTCGTGCTCAAGATGGCTTGTGCACCAAGCGGCACAACTCCTAGAAACGAGGATGAGAATGCCATGATTTCGTATGCAAACCACTCGGAGCAAGTCATGAGACATCCCGGCAAGGCGAGCTGTAGCATTGGCGTCCAGTGCTTGAACGCCGCACTAGAGAATCCGTGCCACGCATGACGACTCTTGCCGTACTTGACGAATCCAATCATGAGAAGAAAGGAAAGCCAATAAGAAACACTCATCGCCAGCGGGGCGCCTGCGAAACCGAGCCCAATGTCCGGATGCCAGACCAGTACATAGTTCAGAATGGCATTGACTGGTGCAGTCACGCAGACTGCATACGTCGACACTCGAAAGTTGCCTTGACTAGCTGTGAATCGCTTCAAGGCCTCGAATCCTACATAACCTGGCGCACCGATGAAGAGTACTTTCAAGTACAAGCTCGACAGACGTGCAACCTCTGGTGCTTGATTGAGTCGTAGAAAGATTTGCTCGGAGGTGAACCAAACAGCTGCAATAGGTACCAAGCACAGCATTAGCAGCAATAGACAGCGCTGTAGATGTAAGCCAACCAGATGAGGTTGATTGGCTCCGAAAGATTGTGCGCATAGAGTGTCTAATGCAGTAGCAATACCTTGTGCAAAGGCAATTAGCGTGATTGATTGGGACATACTGCCGAGCGAGGCTGCTGCTAGTTCAGTCCTCCCGAGGTGACCCAATGAAAATATAGAGGCGAATTGCATAGAATACTGTAGTGCGAATGTAGCTATGAGTGGTGTGGCCGACCTCGATAACAGCTTGGCTTCGTACTTCCAAGTGGTTGCAACCTTCTGTGCCTCGACTGCCTCTTCCCAGAGCTTTCGTCTTTCTGCTCGAGGAATCTCTCGAACCACTTGCGGACCATCGTCCTGGTGAATTGCGTGAGAACATTGCCTTGAGAGAAGACTGCTCGTTTCGTCGATGGGTTCCTCTTCTTCCATGACGACATCGAGGGCATGCGACTGATTCGGCAAGAGATCATTATTCTCCAGCAAAACTTGCTCCTGGCTGTCAAACTCTGTTCTTTCATCTCGTGTCAGATAGCCTTGTGGAAGGACATCATCGATGGCGTTAAAAAGTAAAGGTCTGCTTCCCAAGACAAAGACTGGCCTCGAGTACGATTCGCTCAAATGCAGGGCTGAGACCTGTGAATTCCTTGATGCATTCGAGCCTACCGTGCGCTCCGAGTCATTGGAACCCCGCCGTTTGTGAGAGCCGACAAGATCATTCTTGAGGATATCCATCATCTTGACGCGCTGCAGGAGACACCGCCAGCGGTACCAATGCTATCTGGCAAGTGCGTCGCCAGTAAAAAGTGTCGTGTGCAGCGGCAAAGTTGTTGTTGTTGCAGTGACGCGAGGGCGGCGAATCTGGAATCATTCGAACAAATTCTGAAGGGCGATCAATCTCAAGCCACCAGCGGCAGTGGCGTTCCTCTGTAATGAAAATTGGCTGCAACAGCACGATCGCTGATCATCCTTCGTTCTCCTTCATGAGATCAGCAGCGCTAGCAGCAATTAGTAGTGACTCTTGGCTCTACTCAGTCCTGCTGCTGACTTTCACTGACAGGTCTCTATGAGTCTGGACTAGCTGCTGTTGTATCGTGCATCTTTTTATATCAGTAGTTGAGCGAGTATTATGAGCACAATCAATGAGCATTTGGCAGATTCGCATGCAGATGATTTCGGCTCCGTTGAGTTTGCACAGTATATGGACAATCTACCAGTCTCCTTGTCCAGTCTCAGGGACGAATTCTCCTATCCTACAAGGGAAACGCTCAAGACAAATTCGATCGTCGAGGATCATGAGCGGGACTTGAGTGAGCCCGCAATATACCTCTGTGGCAATTCTCTCGGCTTGATGCCCAAAGGACTTCGTTCCCTGGTGAATGAGGAACTCGATGTATGGGCGGGTCGAGGTGTCATGGGTCACTTTGATCACCCGTTCGATCGACCTTGGAAAGACATAACAGACACTGTCCAGGCGTCCATGGCTAGGATTGTTGGTGCCGAGGTCTCTGAGGTGGCGGTCATGGGATCACTCACGTCCAATCTACATACGCTCTTATGCACATTCTACAAGCCGGAGGGCAGGCGTACGAAGATTCTATACGAGGCAAAAGCATTCCCTAGTGACGAGTATGCCTTCACTTCACAAGTACGGTTACATGGGCTCTCGCCCAAGGAGCATCTCATCGCGATTCGTCCGCGCTCTGGCGAATTCGCCTTGCGAACTGACGATATCTTGCAAGCACTACGAGACAATCGGGATGAGATTGCTCTGGTCATGTTTTCAGGTGTACAATATTATACAGGTCAATTCTTCGATGTGGAAACCATAACGAAGAAAGGCCACGAGATAGGTGCGGTTGTTGGGTGGGACCTTGCACATGCAGTAGGAAACGTCATCCTGGAGCTTCACAAATGGAAAGTAGACTTTGCATGTTGGTGCAATTACAAGTACATGAATGCAGGGCCAGGAGCTATTGCAGGAATCTTCATACATGCCGATGCAAAACATCCTGAGCGATCACAAGCTGAAACAGATGGGTACGCATATGCGAATCGCTTATCTGGCTGGTGGGGACACAATGCAGGAACGAGGTTTAAGATGGAGCCCACATTTGATCCAGAGCCTGGCGCAGCTGGCTACCAGCTATCGAACCCATCAGTTCTGAATACTGTTTCGCTCCTGGCCAGTCTTCGTGTATTCGACAAGACTTCGATGCAAGCATTGCGGGCTAAATCGTTACTTTTGACAGGATATCTAGAAGTACAACTATCACGAAAACTGAATGATACGTCCAGCATGGCGAGTTATGAGATCATAACGCCAAAGGACCCTGAAGCCCGTGGTGCACAATTATCGGTCCTGTTCAAGCCCGAGGGACAGGGTGTTATGGAATTTGTCATGGCAGAGCTGCTTGGCCGCGGTATCGTTGCGGATGAGAGGCAGCCAGATGTGATTCGACTCAGCCCAATACCCAGCTATAACACTTTTCTGGAAGTGCGTCAGGTTGCTAGAGTCGTTCGCGAGGCCGTGTGTTTGTGGCGGCCATCGAAATCTGGAGATGAGGGAAACATGACGCAGACGTCGTAGCGCACTTGCATTAGCTCTGGTGAAGAATTTGTGCATTAGCGTGATGGGTACAAAACATTATATATACATGTGTAGGTGTAGGGTATGCAAAATGTATGTTTGAGCTCTCTCACTCAATCTCGAGGTCCTCCTCACTCAAGGGAATGGTGAGGATGGCGGCAATCTCGCCAATCTGGCCCAACTGTTTCCCGCTCTCGTGCAGGCTGGAAAAGATGAGGACCTCGCCGCCGGCCGTCTTGACGTCCTCGACGAGCCTGACGTACCTCTTCCGCGTGCGCAGGTCGTCGGAGCGGAAGAGTGTGTCTGTGACGAGCAGGGTGCCGACGGCGCCGGCGTCGATGGCTTTCTGTACATGTTCAGGCCCATACCAGGCGCGCATCTCGTCGTCATTCATCATTTTGTAGAATTTCTCGAGGACCTGCGTTTCCCGTGCAAATTTCGTGTCGCTCAGCTGACTCAGTACTTCGGGACTCTTCAGCACCTCCGTCAGGCTGAAGAGGTGGCCCGAGGAGCAGTGGATCTGTAGGATTTTGGGTTTGGCCTTGATGATGTCCTTGCGGTCCTCGGCCACGGCGCGCGTCATGAGTCGTTTGAGGAGTCCGTCGCCGACGAATCCGGGACTGGCTATCAGGATGGCCTTGAGTCGGTCGTCCTCGAAAAAGTGCTTCTTCATGCCCTCGTACACGGCGTCGTAGAATTTCGAGAGACCTTTTTCGTGCGCCGTGCTGGAGCCGCGGACTTTTCGGGGGACGGACTGCTCGATGCGCAGCTTGTTGATGGTCATGTACTCTGTCAAGAGACAAATGTGCGCCAGACCTTCCTGCAGCACCACGGCCCCGACTTCGGCAGTCTTGGCTGGATTACAGGCGAGATCGACGCGGTCGAGTGCGATGGAGTCCCATTCGCGCTTGGCCAGCGTGAAATTGCGGTGCAACTCTAAATCTATCGTGTGATGGGCGCCCATCTTGACATGCTGATTCTCTTCGCAGACGGTGCCATTGATGTGCAGCTCCGAAGCTTGACTGTCGAAATCCATCTTGACCACCGAAATGGTCAGTGTCGTGCGCACTTTTTGCGAGGACGTCGAGCCGGTGACGGATTGGTTCGTCACCCTGCGAATAGTCGTAGCCTTGACTTGATCGCCGACTTGTACCAGGTTGTACGTGTGCCACATATCCTCCGGCTGCTCCGGGTACAGTGTGATGGCGCCTGAGTGGTCCTTTTCCAGATTTTTGCGTATCAGCCGCATCTTTTCTGGTTGCGTGTAATGTCTTTGAGTGCTTTAGGTGTGCTAGGAATATATCTCAGAAAGAATTGCAAGTCCTCAACGATGTACGACGCGATAATGCTTGACAAAGTTATGACACAAGAAAACACAAAAAGCGAGAACCGACGTGAAGGCGATCGACGTCAGCAGATGATCGTGGAAGAGCCTTATCTGCGGGTAGTTATCGATACGGTCAATCCTCCACAAATCGAGAGCTTCTCCACGACATGAAGTACTACCGAAGTAGCTATAGAACGGTACCAGTGTGATTGAGAAGCACTACAAGGTTTTACTGAGCCATAGCCGATGTGTTCATGGTGGATATTCCTGTAGTGTCCATTGATTGATGTGCGTCAGCAACCCTGCGATACTGGTGAAGAGCATGCTATAATGCTCTTCTGCATTGTCTGCATGAACAGTACTAGTTCTCGACAGTCTTCGGACGAGTGACCAGCATAAGTACAAAGGGTGTCGCTGCCTTTGTATCTGGCTAGGTTGCAGCCGACATGAACGACAAAGCGGTCAGACAACCTTCGACATTCTCCAAGTACACGAAAGGTCTACTGTCACGGCCCCAGACTGGTAACTCAACCGACTCCCGCACAGAGACACAGACAAGTCAGCCAAAGTCCCGAGATCTATGCTACTATGCTGAGACTTCTATCAGTGCGATTGCGACAAGCCCCGACCTGAGACAGGTCGTGATTGCTGGAAGAGAGGTGCTCAAAATCTTGACTATTGAGCCATATGAAATCGTGGAGAAGTTCAATTTGCGCGCAAGTAATCGTACCAACTTGAGCTACTCATCGAATGATGTCAAATGGGGAATTGGAGCTACTTCTGGTCTGGTCGCTACCGCTACTTCGAATGGAACGATTGTGATCTGGGACTTGGAATATGCGAGCTCGAAAAAGGTGGATCGTGTGATCTCTGGGCACAATCGAGCAGTCAACCGCCTGGACTTCAATCCGGGCAATGGATCGTGGCTTTTGTCGGCTTCGCAGGATGGTAGTATGAAGCTGTGGGATCTTCGAGACCGGGATGGCAGTGCACGCTTCGTATTGCATGGCAAGGCCGAAGCTGTGCGAGATGTCGCCTTCAACAGTACAAATGCCCTGGAGCTTGCAGCAGTCTACGACAATGGCACATTGCAGAAATGGGACCTGCGCAATCCGAAAATCTATGAAAAGAAGCTCAATGCCCATCACGGGCTCGCTCTAGCGCTTCATTGGCACGCCGATGGCAGACATTTAGCGACCGGTGGTCGGGACAAGATTATCAAGGTATGGGATCTGGGTAGTGATATGCGCAAGCCAGTTCGTTATTTGCAAGCCATGGCACCTGTGGCTCGGGTAGCATGGCGTCCAGGAAGCTCGGCAACAAACTGCGAGCTTGCTAGTTGTGCCTTGAGCATGGATAACACCATTAGCTTGTGGGATCTGAAGCGACCGTACATCGCAAGTCGAACATTTGCAAATCACTCGGCAGCACCAACAGGCATTCTGTGGAAGAATATAGATACCTTGCTGTCTTGTTCAAAGGACCAGTCCTTCCGACAACACTCTGTGAGTCTAGCTCCTGCACCTATCGACTCTGTCTCTCATTATGCATTCGGCTGGAGCACCGTGGACGACATTGCAATCTGTCTTGGAGACCGTCAGCTCGACAAGGCACGTATCAAGGCTTCGCAACAGCGAGACAGGTCCCGAAATTCGAGTTCACTAGACCTTACACGCCGGAAAGAGCATCACTTGGCAACATTCATGGAAGTGCTGAACCCACGAGCATCGACATTCTCTCCTACACAACAATTTGCCATCATCTACTCCGATGATAATAACTCAGAATTATTTCAGCATCTAGCCACAGAGTATGTCATCAGTAGCGAACATCCCATCAGGGCCTGTGCTCGGAATGCCCTCACTGCTCATCAGGCTCGACGGTCGGAAGCATCGAAAGCTTGGAAGTTGATTAAGCTGGGACTTGAGCATCTAGAGCGAGCTCATCGCCGAGGCCCAAGACAAAGAAAGCCGTCCCTGAATCAGTCTCTCACCTTGTCGCGCTTAGGTGACTCTCTGATTCGTCGCGACATTGAACGCCTGAGGTCGACTCCGCAAATGCCGGACTCTGGACATACAACCATGCGAGGCAGTCCTGCGTCCTCCTTCATCATGCCGAAATATGTAGATAATGTACCGCCACTGTCGTTGACGGCATCTGGGGACACGATCCAACCGCGTCCCAACATCAACACCTCTCTGCCTGCACCTGTCTCGAAAGAGTTTCGTGGCACGAGAAAGCCAAGCACGGAAAGTCCACTCCATCATCCGATAGATCTCATTCTTCCCACTCCTGCCACCGTCGCCGAGGCAATGGCTGCCAATTCGGACCATTCTACCGGCACGGATCCCGCACTGGTATCAACCCGCACGAGTCGTGCACAGACGGATGCTACGAGCAGCCCTGTACTGTTGCCCGAGCAGCACGCAGTGCATGCAAACAGGAGTACCGCCACGGCATCGCCCCGACCAAACACTTCCATGTCCAACAGCAGGGACTTTGCCAAGCTTGCGAGCTTTGATGTGCTACAAGAGATGACTGTCGGCATGGAGCGAGCGCGGGAAGATTTGCAGAGTACCGTGGCGAGAATACTGCGGCACTACCAAGATCAGGGCGATGTGCAAATGTGCTCCTCAATCTGTCTCGTCCTCAAGGACCACATCGACAGCTCGTACGAAGGACGGGTGGACGAGTGGCTGTACTGCTACATTGACCTGCTGCGCAGGCACCGGTTGTTCAGTGCAGCCAGCGAGATCATCAACAACACCACGTCAGAATTCATCAGGGCACAGGCCGAGGGAGATATCGTCATGCACACGTCCTGTAACCGATGCAAAAAGGCCGTGCCTTTAGTGCGTGAGGCGGGGGAGTACTGGATGTGCCCACGGTGCCAAAACACGGTCCTCTGCATTGTCTGCGGCGTCGTCGTCAAGGGAGTCGGAAGCTGGTGCCGTCTGTGCGCACACACTGCCCACCTCAAGTGTCGGCAGCGGCTCGAGCAGGCTCAGCTGGGAGGTGCCTGCGTCGTGCCAGACTGTCCCTGCGAGTGCCGTGACCTGTATGCCTAGCACATGATCAATTCAAGACTTCATTCTATGTAAATAATGCATATATAATGCTGTAATGTATAGATATCACTTTTGATGGCCGGTCAATCGATATACACAGTAAGTTTGCCAACCAAGGCTATTGATGTGACATGAAATTCTCAATTTGTGTGCGAAAGTGGAAGCCAGAGGAATGCGACTTCAGTTTGTGAAGCGAAATCTCGTGCCGCCTTTCTCCCCCCAAAAGTCGCCGCTTCCCTCCCTCCAAACACACACACACGCACTCTCACACAAACAATTCCATCCCCCCCTTCATCTTCCATCTTTCTAATTCAGCTTCGCGCGCTTAAAGTACAGGTTGCGCTCTGTCGCATAAGACGTCGCGTAGTCTACTCCGTTGATATCGCGCACAAGGACTGCCTCTGATCGGCAACGCAAGCCTCTGGCGGGATCATCGACCTCTTAGCGCACTCTCGTCCAGGTGTTGCCACTTGTATCCACACCTCTCGCTTGGACCTTCTTCAACAAATCATCGACAACAATCACAGTCATATAGCAAAGTATGACGGAGACGCAGACCTCGACGCTGCATCACCTCTCAACGGCGCATAATCTCTCGTCGGGCCCTTTACACGATGGTGAACCGCGGGGGATCGAGTCGGTGATGAATGGCGTGAACTGTTATATGATTGGGCGGCGCAACGACGACTCGGTGGTGATTGTCTTTCCGGACCTCTTTGGTTTCCGCTTCACCAACACGCGGCTGATTTGCGACGAGTTGGCGGACTGTGGGTTCCTGGTGATTATGCCGGACCTGTTTGCTGGTGACACGCTGGATTTCAGCTTGCCGAGTGCGAGCGCGCAGTTTGCAGACTGGTGCAAGACGCACAACAAGGCCACCACGGCGCCCATCTGCGCCAAGATACTGGACTATGTCGAGGACAATATCCGGCCGCGGCTGGGGATCGCGAGTGTCGGGTACTGTTTCGGTGGACGGTACTCTGCCCTGGCCAACGTCTCTGGCCGCGTCCGCTGCTCCGTCATCTCCTGCCCTTCCTTTCTCGAGCCGGACGAGGTGGCCGGGATCCAGACACCCACCTTGTGGCTCTGCGCCGACACGGACCGCACTTTTTCGCAGGAGGAGAAGGATGCCGCCCAACGCAGCCTCTCCACCAAGTACTTTGAGTCCCAGTTCGTCACCTATCCTACCACCGAGCACGGCTTTTGCACGCGATACCACCCTAATAAAAAGGGAGCCGCCGCCGCATCGCGCGACGCACTCCGTCGCACCATTCAGTTCCTCAAGGACTCCCTGTACGATTGATCAGAACAGGGGTACTTCTCCTTTCCATAATCCAATTCGTCTCGTCTTTCTGCTCGTGGACGCCGATGCCGCCAGTGGTCGACTTCTTTTCGGGAATCCTCGCGACTTGTATAGACGATTCGCAATGTTCGCAGACGGAAACAGAAAAAAGCAATGCGATTGTTTAGCTCACGAGTTCGAATTGACCTGCCCGGCGCAGCAATTCGAGGGAAATCTCTGGACAGTCATTTCTGTGTGCCTTGCCACACACGACGAGCTCCTCGGCCTTTGGGACTTGTTCTTTCGTGACATATGGGCCGACAATGAGTCTTCCCTTAGCAGGGTAGTCGGACCACTGATCGAGTGGACAAGAATAGACAGAATCTCAATTCCAGACGGACTATCCGGGTTTTCTCTCTTTCTCCTGCAATACGTTGGAATCATCGACACTCGAAGGAGGGCGACAAAAAATAATTGATCGTAATATATAATAATTCACTTAAGCTTGCCAACACATTCGTAGCACGGTTTTTTTGTTTTGTGTACATGGTCTCGAATTATATATTTGTCGATAAACTCTTTGTATAAAATGGCTTTCGCTGTGCGCTGCCCAGCTAGCTGTCCTACCCTATCGACCTGATACAATTGCGTGTTCATGGTCTTATGCACAAATTATACCTATCTACAAAATTTATAATTTATTTATTGGGGAAGGTTAGAGCCATCAAGCAAAGAGATCTTCCCGCTCAGTATCCTGTGGACTACCCTCGTCAATCTGTGCAAAGTGCACATGTCGATGCTCGGGGTCGAAGAAACCGAGCGGACGGTCGAGCTTCATCGAGTAACTCATGCCCGCGGACCAGCTCGCCCCCGAAAAGTGGTAATTCCATCGATTCTCCTCCGGCACCAGGAAGAAGCCCATGATGCGGTCCGACAGCAGGACTTGTGCCTTTGATGCCATCGAGGCGTCCCAGCCCTGAGCGATATTGCTCATGTCCTGATTCTTGACACCCCATTCGCGACCGTTGTCATTGAGATTGTAGATGCCGATGGAAATGGAGCCCGGAGTGAAGGAAATAGTCATTGTGGCCGCACTGTCCGTCCATTCTGGATGGAGCTGCATCTGCTTGGCGTGTACAGTGACATCGTTGGAGGTCAGGTGACGGTGCTCACGATCCTGTGTATGAATCCAGCCGAGAGGCTCGAGTCCTTTGAGTAAGACATCATTTTCGGGGAGCTTGTGTGGTAATTCCACCGTCGCATTCGAGCCTCGTTGTGGTACCATGGCTATACATGTAATCTCCTTCACTGCAGCATTATCAGAAGGCGACGATCCATAAAGGAATCCTGCGATCTGAGTCCTCATGTCTGCAATGGTGATGAACTTCTTCAATAGATTTTTAGGCATGATGTACGTGTATGCGCTGTCCTCCGGGATATCCTCAGAGTCGACATAGATGTTCTTTGTCCTCAAATGCAGATTCGTTGTCGCAATAGCCCTGGTTCGCCATTCTGTTCGAGACTGCATCCTAGCTTGCTCATATGCTGAAGTTGTGGTGGTGATTATCTCATCACCATGGACATTGGTCGTTGCATGGGTCGTAGCAGTCAATTGGGATTGCTCGCGGCCCGCCTCAACCTTGGCGATCTCTTGCCTCTGCAGTGACGGTGCGCTAATTTCCATACCAAGAATGATATCACGTACTTCTGTTTGTGTCAAACTTGCTACATTGACGCTGTTCTTCTTGCCATAATCAGCAAGGATAAGATCACGCAATTGTAGTTCAACATCGACCCACTGTTGGTCCGTAAGATTGGGCCAGATGTGGTGCTCTAGAGTAATGATCTCACGTGAAGGCCGAAGTATGAGTTTTGTTTTATCGAGGTTGACATGAAGCGCGCGCAAGATGAGAATGAGACGTGAGAACGCAGTATACGATGAAATAGACTTTGTCCAGTCGTCATACATATTGAAGAGCACCATTTGAGGCTCTGTTGCCTTCAAAATGAGATCACCAAACTTCTCGATCTTCAAAGCCGCTTGGAAAGGTAATTGCAGCTCAGACCCCTTGATGGTAACATTGGGGAAGTCGAGAAGATGTACTTCAAGAGGGTCAAGCATACCCTTCCTGGTTACGATCAGCTGCTGGGGCTGTTCTTCAATTGGCAAAGATCGAATCAAGGCTGCTACCTCTTCAGCTGTTTTCCACTTGGCCAGCTGTCCCAAACGTTTCTGACCTGCCCAAACACTGGTATGTATGACTTTCAGGAAAAGCTGTCCTGTCTGAGGATTGAGTATGAAGATTGCCCCGTTGATTGGTTTGGTGGTCAAATTGCCCTCAAATGTTTTGTGGATAGTGACTCGATAAACGTTCGTGTCATCGACGAACCACATAGTCTGATTAGAAAACAATTCGGAGTAGTTTTGACTGTTGAGATATGCCTCTGTTGGTTCGGATGAGTATAGCTGCAAACCTTTTCTGATCCGCTCTCTCAGAACGTATAAAGAAGGATTTGACTTCATAATCTTGCCCATAGCCTGTTGCATCAACGGCTTCAGACCCGGGAAGAATTGACCAAAGCCAGACCAAAGGTTGTAGGCCAAATCGATACCAATCATCAGACCATTCGGAGATGGGTATATACTCTGAGAATCAGTCGTGTAGTCGAGATACTTGGCTCGCGTGTATCTCTCAATATCGTGGCTGTCGTAGTCACCAAATCGGAGTTGAACATCAATCCAGAATTTGTTGGTTGCATTACCGTCCAATACTTCCCGGTTATCACTGATTAGTGATGGCTTGGAAGTATTCCATTTGTGTGTCGCAAACAGAGTGATATCTGCGCAAGAACTGTTCATCTTGTAGGACTTCCTAGGGTGTATGGCCTCCTTTTGCACTTGCTCAATTTGTAGTGCCTCTAATTCCTGGTCGAAGACCTGGCACAAGTCAATGATGACAGATTCATGAATTTTCTGCCACAAATGGGAGCGGAAAATCTGGATCAATGAAATTTTGAGTGTTGGGATCTTTCCATGCATCATGATTCCTGTAAGATCAAGTTGTACCTGGAAACCGACATACACATTAGCACGGTTGATGGTCGGTGACCACCACAACGTAAATCGACGGTTCGGAATCTGGTTGAGACCCGACCTCTGTGCATTTGTAAGCTTTTTGTATTTCATAGAGTCCTCGAAACCAGATGCTAGACATGTCAGCAATCAAGAAGATCGCTATGGAAGTTTATCCATACCTTTTTCCCAGAAGAGACCTTCCCACGATGGGAAATATGTCGCCTTGAACATCGTATGTTCAAGTATGCCTTCTACACCACCAAGTGCTTGTATCATATCTGTTCTGTAGTTGTTCAGATTCCAGAGCTTGCCATCATGCCGAGCGCTAGTCCACCAGAATGGATTGTTCTTCAACAATTGGTACTGCTTAAAGTCTGTTCGAACACGCCATCCTTTATCATACGCTAATGTGTGACGGTCTTTCTGAAACAATGTGTTTATTCTTGGCAGTCCACGGTCCCACGAATCTTCGAGATCTTCTAAAGTCAGACGGCGATTTTGAGCGTTCGCCTCCTGTCGTTTTTGAGCATATTCCGCCCATACTCTTTGACTATCGGAAAATTCAGCCTCCCATGGGTTTATGTACCTATACAAAGCTGGAATGTGCGTCTCATTATCATGCGACATACCAGACCGAAAGTGTGTAATTCCACCAGCATCTGTCTGTGAGGACCAGCGCAGGTCGGATTGAGGTATTAGGATGTGGCCCATAGACAGCATACCAAGTCCACCTACCTCCTTTGGACTATAAAACACAGCAGGTGGGAATCGAGACGGCATTTTTGAGTTCAAACCGATTTTGACTCGGGTCTGAATTTTGGTTTCGCACTTCACGAGTATGTCAAGAAGCTCTGGCGTTGTGATCACAGCTTCTCTGTAGTATGTCAGCAGGGAGATCAGAGCTGTGTTCCACTTGTTTGCGATTTTTGTGAAAGTGGTTGAGCCGGAGGACATCAGTATCTGACGAATTCGATTGTGAAATTTGGCCTGGTCCGATTGACTGACTCTGAGATAAGCTTGTGCAGTCCTCTCCTTCGTATCATCGTTAACGAGGTTCCATACGCCGTCCTTCAAGGAGAACTCTTCCTCTTGATTTCGGATCTTCGGCAATATCCTGACTTCGAAACCACACATGGAGAACAACAAGTTTGGATTGTCCCTAGAATAGACTGAAACGAATGAATCGTCCCATTCGAGAGTCGTCAACGATCTTGGCAGTCGTGATTTCATATCCCAGAATACCGCTCGACCCAGATGTACGTCACGTTTCATCAGTCTCATGCGACAATCTCTTGGCCAACAAGTCTTGTTATGGTAACCCACAAGGGACTCAAAATTTGGGTCCGGCGATTCGGAGAGGAAACGTTGTATCAGATCTCGTGAGTCTTCTGGGTCGAATTTGAAGAGGATGTGGATACGATCGATGTAACGAGTGTACAGACGTATTGGATGTCGAGTCTCCGTTGCCACGTCCTTAAATTGAAGGAAATCATTCGGCATTTGAGGTGGACCAGCTATCTCTGTAGCACGGTGCAGGCCTAATAGAAGGATGTCCAAAATTAATCCATAGTACTGAACGATGAAAGAACTGAATTGTAGTCCACGAATCAGACCATACGCATTGGTATGACTCATGTCCTTGTATGTCAGGACTATATTGTTCTTTGCTGTGCAATAAGCACTAAGGTTAGCGTCCATGATCAAACCTGTCAGACGACTAAGCAAGGTCAGATCGATCTTTTCGTACATCTTTGAGAACGATGTCTCCATCATGACTACGGAGCTGCCATCCGACGTCTCCCAGATATTGCTTAGATTATTTACTCCCTGACACCATTTGTATGCCAAAAGAGGTGGCGGTTCAGAATCAGAAGGCTTTATCCACGAAGGAAACAGATGCCGTTTGTCAGCTTCATACCACAGATATTGATCAAGATACGCGTCAGTGATCTTCTCCAAAGGCTCGATATCGTAGACTGGAGTCAGATGGCTATAGTTGTCCATGAATTCAATACCTGCTTCTTTAAAGGATCGCTGCGTCAACAGAAGTCGTTTAATTCTACTGAGACATTCGTGAGGATTGTCATATGCCTGCTCGATGAGTGCCAACTCTTCACGTTGTGACTGATTCAGTCGACCTTGAACACTGTAAGCTTCCTTTAGACGCTCTAAGGCTAGAATCAGTAATTTCGTATCGTGTTTGTAATTGAGCGGCGGGAATGGAATAGGCTGAAATCTTCTAGACTCCAACCAGTGAACAGTGGTTGTGTATATCGCCACCGCTTCTTCGGCGGACACATAAGGTCCATCTTTCAAATAATTGTGTTGCCTTTCTTGTTCTGACTTCAGGAAGAGACGAGTCAGTCGGCCCAGATTCTTCTTCGCCACGGTTTTGTCCACAGTGGCACCTCGGCGGATACGTTCTCGGTTATAGTGCGCGACGGATACCCAATAGTCAGATTTGGCCTTGACGTACCGCAAGATGATAGATTCGACTTGAGCAGGAAGTCCTGGAACTCTCCAACCGATATTGCTTTTCCAGCATCGCCAAGCCTCCGATAAATGTTGTAGAATAGTCTTCGTCTTATTCGCTTTAACACCCTCTGGCATCATATCCAGAATATCGTTCATGATGGATGCCCGAAGTTCGAGATCATAGTTGGACTCAACCCGTTGCTTAGTTATGGTTTTGGCTACCCCTTTGGAGTGCCTACCCTCGAATTGACGTGCTAACAAATTCGAGAGCCATCTTTCCAATAACGGCACTATTCCGCGAAGGAAGAAAAGCCAGACACGCCAAGCTGGGCCCCAGAATCCACAGCCCGGCCCTTTGCCTACAGGCCCAGTGTTGAAACGATAATATATCAAATGCTTGAGATCCTTGCAAGCACGAATCTGACGCATCAACCGATACTTGTAGCGATACATACCGGTAAGCTGCCCAATGTGGTTGAAAATATAGTGTATGCCATCGGCGAGCTGGAAAGAATCAATATTGCCTAATCTGTACTGAACTTGTGAATCGACGAGCAACTTTGTGAGACGTAGAATTTCTCGTATTAGATGAAAAGCATTACCAAAGCGAGACTTCTTTCGTTCTTTTGTTGTAAGGGTCTTCACTGGTTTCAGGTTCATGTTGTAATCAAGATGGAGGTATGTCAAGCCTTTGCGATGAATCAAGAGGTTCAACATATTGTAACCCTGCCGTACGAGTTGCAGTCCGGCTTCCACCCAATCTATGGTTGTGCTTTGGAAATATTTTGTCGCCTTGAGTTGCTTGTAGAGACTTTTGTTGCTATGCGGCTTTGGTCGCTTCGAGTGCAATTCATTAAGAATGTAATTCTTGAGCAGCTTCTGATACGAGACACGAACTTTGACGGGCTGATTCGGCGGACAATGCTCTAGATACCACTGTTTGACTAGTGGTACGTCTTGTGCACGGACTGTCCTTCCACTGCGTTTATTGAAAGGATATGGTGCCCACCATAAAGCTATAGCTGATGCTGTGAGATCGGTCTCCAAGGGTTCATTTGATAGGAAAGGTTGCAGGTTTGTCGGTAATTGGAAGTCATCATCATCCCCAGTGCCGAATATCTCGTCTTCTGCAGACACTTCGAGATTCTTTGGCTCAACACGTCTGATTGGGTTGATTGCAGGGTCGAAATAGAAAGCAGGCAGATCAGGATCCTCCGCTTTGACGTACATCCTGGTAGGCTCGTGATAAGAACTCAGATGCACAGACCGTGGCAGTGAGTTATACATGTATGGAAACGCAATCTTGTACTCGGACCTTAGTGGGTGGCGAAAGATAATCTTGCGAACGTCGTTGAACTCGTTCCAGTCCTCATCTCGGGTCTCTCGGGTCTCTTTGAAGAGAGGCTCGAATCGAGGACCACCAGGAATTGCCATGTTCAGTGCTTTACTGGTAAAGAATGATTTTTTATCAAATAAGTAGAAATAATTCTTGTCGGTCAGATCTGACAGCAATTGCTGCGAGTAGCGGTGCAATGCTGCCATCTGAGGCAAAGTAAGGTTCCATGTTTTGTATGAAGGGCCATTGACATGATCGGTCTCAATCAGAGCTTGATGATCGTAGAACCATTCCGCGATAGCTGAGTCTTCTTCGAGGTCGAACTCCATTTGAATAGGCTCAGGCGGCTCGAGTTCGGCCATCTCTTGTGCTTGCTCGAGCAAAGGAGCCTCTTCGTCGTCGAACGGCGGTAAGCGAATGCGCCGCATGTGTCTTCGGTCACGCTTCTCGCGCCTCATCATGATCCACATCGTCGCCCATTGCGCTACGAAAAGAGGCTCAATGACCCGTGGCACAGTATTGACAAAAGTGATTGCACCTGTGATGTGATAAAGGACAGGAACTTCGCGAACATCCTCCCAAGGCATAGGCATATTTTCCAGAAGTTTGAGCACTGCATGCGGCATATATTTCAATGCTCCAAGATATGATCGCTTATCATGCCTGTATTTCTTGCTGCTCATGTCGCCGTGCATGCGCATAATCTGTCTCAAGTGCTCGGGTGGCAAGTCAGCCTTTTGAGTTTCGATGAATCCCATGCGTCTCTGCTTCGAGAACTTCTGTTTCTGTGATTGCAGCCATTTCTTCTGCTTCTCAACCAATTTAGGATCGCGCCGCTGTACAGGATTCTGCTGTGAAGGTGGTGGAGGTGGTGGAGGCCTGAAATTGTGAGCGGCCAGCATTACTCGAAGTCCGTTTACTTACGGTGCAGGTCGCCTTCCAACATCAACTGGTGGTGGAGGTGGAGGAGGCGGACGTGGTCGACTTGTTGAGTCAGACATCAGACACTGCTTGCCTGTCCGGCTGAGGAGTCACAGCGTCGGAACTGACCACTAGGGATTGAAGAAGGTATGTCAACTCATAAACTTGTCGTAAGCATTATCATGGCGCTTACCCATAGAAACAATTCGCTAGAACGTATGCTGATCGTGCTCCACGTATCACTCGTACTCAAAACGATATCCTGCGACCTTGGAGATCGCGGAGATGCCGACACAAGCTGTGTGGCTAAAGTGGCTGATGAACAACTTGGAAACAGAAATAGAGCACATCTGCACCAGTACTCATCTGGCTGCTGCAGGTACGTAGCATTTATGCTTACTAGCTGCATTAGTATCAAAGAATAGTCACGAGGCAGATCTCATTCTCGCTTTTCTGATTCAGTATCACATGGGCGAGTTGTTTGACTTTTGTTGTATCGAAGGATGAGATGATCTACAACACGTTCCCAGGAACTCACGATCTTTTCTGGACATAAGAGATCTAGGGATACGAACGATGCTTCCCCTTGCAAAGTTCAACACGGGTTTCGTCATTCTCCTCGTGGTCGCGAATGTGTGCCTGTTTTCTTATCCACTTCTCAAAGGTGCTTCACATCTGATTCCGATCGGCAGGCCACCCATCAGAATGCTCATATTGGCTGGTAAGTGGTAGACCATGTAGTGAATTATGAGCTGACTAGAAAGATCCCCATCTAGAGGGCGATGCGAAGATTGCTCGCATGGGCTGGAGGGGAAGACTTGATATATGGGGCAATGACCACTACCTTGGTCATATACACCGTTCCATGAGATTTTTCTCAAGACCAACACACACAGTCGTGCTTGGAGATCATATGTCCTCTCAATGGATTGATGATGCCGAATTTATCAAGAGAAGCCACAGGATGGAGAACCGCATCCTCAAGTCAGCTGGAAAAGACTCTTTCTTCAACATTACTGGGAACCATGACGTTGGTTATGCTGGCGACATGACTTCGTTCCGTCTCAATCGCTGGATCGATCGCTTCGGACCTCTCAATTATATACAAGAATTGAGAGCCGCAGATCCTGCACATGGAACATCTGCATTGAGAGTCGTTGGCATGAATGATCTTTTGCTCGATGGTCCAGCATATGATGAGAAAGTACGAGCCCAGACACACGAATTTTTGCGGACAATAGCAAGTAAATGCGATGATGATGGGTTGCGTTATGTGGACGATAAACGTTCTTTACAAAAACCCGAATCGGGCTCTTCCTGTTTCGAAGGTGCCACGATACTCTTAACTCATGTACCGCTACATAAAGACCTTGGAATCTGTGTAGATCCACCCCATATGTCTTACTACGAACAACCCCGTATAATGCTCAAAGAGCAAAATTACCTATCGCAGGACAGCTCTAAAGCTGTTCTTGAAGGTGTTTTTGGTTGGGGGCACGGGATCATTCTCACCGGACACGATCATGAGGGTTGTCATACCTTGCATACACAACCTGTGGTCGCCAATCAATACTGGGAAGCAACCCGATATGATCGAGTCGAAGTGAGGCGAGCGAGCTCCTCGGGCACAAAAACCATTGAGGAGATCACTGTTCGCAGCGTGATGGGACAATATGGAGGCAATTCAGGGCTGTTGACCGCGACCTTTGACCACAATCTCAATGAATGGAAATTTAGCTATCAAGCAGTTTTATTTGTACACAATACTTTGTGGTGGATAGTCCACATCGCGACGCTCTTTGGGTCGGCATATCTCTTGATATCTTACACTTTCCTCAAGACCAAATATGGTCAAGCAGCAATTTCACGTTTTCAAGAAGTACAGCTGAGTTCTCGAAGGTAAGTGGTCTCAAGTGCAGCAACGGTTTATCTCTAACGTATTTAGGCAGAAGAAGCTGCGGCAGTTGTAAACCAAGTCTAGGCTGCTTGTGGTAGCGCTCAAATGAGTTCATTTCAAAAGAGCACATTAGCTATAGCGGCTTACGTCTCGTCTCGCATATGCACAACAATCACAAGATTCCAAGACGTCCGCATGGATTCCTGAATCCCAGTGCGGCAACCAAGGTCATTAAAGCACAGAATGGTTCTCTGCTTCGTTTCGTGACGAAACGGTAGACATTGAACTTTACGAGTGCTTCTGAAACACAATTAGTGTGTGGGGCTGAAGAATGATTTCATCAATGACACCTCCTGAAAGGAATGAGCGCGCGGAAATGTTTAGAGTTGGCAGGTATGACGGAGGTGGAGTCTCGGCATTGTCCTAAGCCACCATGAACACACTTGGGCCAGGACGTGATTGGGTCAGAGGCTGAGCACAACCTTGAATCCAGCACTTCACATGAATGAGCTCCACACTGCTTGGTCATGCCATTGATCTGAACAACCTCCGAAGTCTTGGTCTGATCAGTCACTCAAGTGATGGGCGCAAGATTGCTCAGCTGAGCGCAGCCTATGCATACAGTCATCACTCGTCGAGCCATGGAAGCAAATCACTCTATAGACAAGATAGGACTTGCAGCTTGAGAGCGGTGTGTGCATTTCCGTTCAAATTTACGCATATCTGGCAGTCGAAGTCAATTTGATTGAATTCGAACTGCCGTATCTGAGGCTGAATCTCCATAGATCTGCTTCATCAGTCATGCCCGGAAGAGTACTCCGCAATCAGAACATTTGCAGAACAGGAGCTGCTGCTATGAATGCAAAGGGATCTCGGTCACAATCTCAGCAACGACGTGGCTAATTTCGGTGGCATGCTGTTGTGTGTATGTGTGTGAGCATATGCATGATAGCTATAGGAGCGTGTTTCTCTGATATTGAACAGAGCGCTGAAGACTTGGCACGTCTTGCTGATGAACTAGGGCGAGCATGTTTCCCTCAGTCTAGACTACCTCCCTAGCCGACTCGACCAGCCTGTTTGCAGCTTCTGTATCATACCTATAGCTAGCCACCTAAGCTGACGACCAGCTGCAGCCAGCCAGCTGCAGTCAGGCCCCCACAGACTTCAAAAGGTTTTGCGTACAGTAATCACCGACTGCACACCTGAGGGTTGTTGAGAAGGGCGCACAGACCGTTAGCTGACATGCACTGAAGAATTGCTTTCTACATACCTACAGCCCAGGTAAATACTTTCAGTGCACGAACCAAGCTTAAGAGACCGCAAGATCGAGATCAGCCAGCCGCATCTGCGTTCCTGCAGCCCTGCGCAGGTGGAGGTTCCAGGTTTCAATTCCAAGGTTTCCCAGCACCTCTTCCGCCTCCGGGCAGCGACCAACTCGGAAGTCCCTCCCGTGGCCAGCACCACCACCTGTGGATAGACAGCTACCGGATGGTGAGAGGGTCTGCCTCCCGAGTCAGCCGCATTCCTCTTTCAGCGCTCTCATCTTGTTGTCTCGCTCGAGCTCGTCTCGTCTCTCTCGCACTTCCCTTGAGCCATCATCGTCATCCTGCCGCACTTCCACCATCCATCCCATTGTCCTCACTCTTTCCCTTTTCCCCTTCCTTGCCCGTCTACCCTGCCGCCAGTCTTATGAGACGCACTTGACAGACCCTGAACCATTGCAAGGCATACGCCCATCTGTTCTCTACAACTTCTCTGTTCATTCTACGAGATCTTGTACTCGGTACTGGCGAGACTGTGGTATTACTAATTATCCTGCGACCAAGTGGTAAAGCTTGCGTCATATTGCGACTCTAAGACTTTTACTCAATAACTAAAAGTGGTCGGTCGTCCAACATCGACAGATTGCTCGCGTTCCACACAACGCACGATAGAGTCTTACTATAGAAGCATCACAAGATGCCTATGATTGAGGTGAGCTCTCTCCCTTTCAATTCGGTACGTCTGGCTGATGGATACTGTAGAATCTCAAGAATTTTATTCGTCATGGCAAACAAGCTCGAGCGACAGAATCACCGCCACAACCACAAGGTGCATTCTCTGCTGAGACCTACACACAGACGCAAGCGCGCGACATGCAGGCGAAACTAGCTGCCGAACGTGCAGCTCAGGAGAAAGCACAACAGGCCGCACAGATGAAAACTGTCGAGCCTGCACTGAATGAAGCTGCAGCTCGAATCGTGGCCGAAGAGAATGAAGCGAGAGGCAAGTTGCCTTTATATCCAGGACTCGAACAGTACAAATTGGTGCTCAAGATGGGAGAGTAAGACTGACTCGGGTATTCAGGTAAACGCGCTAACGCGATTCTAGTGGTGCATTCTCAAATGTCTACAAGGCACAACACCGAGAGACTGGGCAGACCGTCGCTGTCAAGGTGGTTCGAAAGTACGAGCTCAACTCTTCTCAGGTAAGTCCTCCCCCGACAGAGGTGTCTCTTGCCTACAGGATGCACTTCTGCTCGAGGTTGTAAAAAGACAAGAGCCAACCTTTCGATAGGGAAACTCTCATCTGCACCCGAACATCAAGAAGAAGGCACCGAAAGGCATCGAGGTAAGATGCCTCTAGATCATGGGAAAAGAGTGGAATACTGACAGTTTCATAGCGAGCAAACATATTGAAGGAGGTACAGATCATGAGGAATCTGGATCACCCCAACGTCGTCAAGCTCTATGAATTCCTGGAATCACGAGACTACTACTATCTCGTGCTCGAGTTGTGCTCGGGCGGCGAACTATTTCATCAGATTGTTCGCCTGACTTATTTTTCAGAGGACTTGTCCAGGCACGTCATTACGCAGGTTGCAAGATCTATTCACTATCTACACGAGGTCAAGGGAGTCGTTCACCGAGATATCAAGCCAGAAAACCTATTATTTGAACCCATAGCTTTTATGCCATCGAAGCAGCCCATCATTAGGTCGGGAGAGGATGAGGAAAAAGAGGACGAAGGTGAATTTGTGCCCGGTCTTGGGTCCGGCGGCATCGGGGTTGTCAAGATTGCTGACTTTGGGTTGTCCAAAGTCGTCTGGGATGCACAAACGATGACTCCTTGCGGTACTGTTGGCTATACTGCACCCGAAATAGTGAAGGATGAGCGCTACTCCAAGTCCGTTGATATGTGGGCTCTAGGTTGTGTGTTGTATACACTCCTCTGTGGCTTTCCTCCTTTCTACGATGAAAGTATTCAGGTTCTGACCGAAAAGGTCGCTCGTGGACAGTACACATTCCTCAGTCCTTGGTGGGACGAAATCAGCAAGAGCGCACAAGACCTTATATCTCATCTTCTCACTGTCGACCCTGATCAGCGCTATACCATTGATGAATTCCTGGACCATCCGTGGATCAAGGAATCACAAGAGGAAACACAGCCAGCCACAGATGCTCCACCGACAGGTCTGGCTGCACAGACACCTATGGCCATGGAAATGGACGCCTATCCTGCTCAGACTCCTGGTGGTCGCTACGCTGTTCCACAGACTCCCGGTGGCACGCGTAGAGACTTCAGGTCACCCGGCTTGGTGGCTCTACGAGAAGTCTTTGATGTCACCTATGCTGTACACAGACAAGAAGAAGAAGGCGCAAGGAAGAAGAACATCAAGCACGCTAATTATCGCTTGGCGGATCTGAACTCCATGGACGAGGACGAGGAAGATGAATACCATGCGGAAGTCGCAGCTGACAAAAGAAAATCAGGCACTTCTGTGGAAGGCGTCACCGGTAGCTTGCAAAACACCTCGATTGGTGAAAAGAAGAGACGTGTGGAGAACTCGAACCATCGAGCTCCTCAAGCATCAGGCAGAAAGAAGGGATTCGAGCTGAACATGGATAATGCCACTTTACTTGGTCGTAGAGGCCCCAAAAAAGTTGAAGGGCACGCTTGAGGTTGACAATCGAGCATTTATCACGTCGATCTTTCCGAAGATACGCTTACAGATTGCGATCATAATAACGGCGACTTTATATGATGGGCATTTGACGAGTGGGTGAGTACATAGCATTGTATGGGTGGAGTGGAACTTTGATGGGCGTGTTATTCATAATATCTCCGTACTCATAGGAGCGAACAAGAATTACCATTTCTGGACACCTTTTGACGTCTCTTCATGTTTGCGCACTCAAGCCCTGAAAGCCGTGAAAGTGATAATTTGTGCTACGAGCTACAAAGGACTTTGACGGCGTACACAATCAGAGACACTTGATGGGTCACGAGAACAATAAAAGACAAAACTGGTTAATATCATTGCTCTACATCATCATCATCATAACAACACTTTTTCCTTTCCTTCTTTTGGTTGCTTTATTTCTTAGTTGACGTAGAATCCGTCTTCTTTACTCTTAGTCTTTTCCTTGCGTTGGGCCTGCTGATCGTTTGCGAAGGCGGTATCTTCAAAGACGGGCACGGCGAAACTGTCGGGAGGGTCTTGTCCGTGTGCGAGTGCGTACTTGTTGAAGCGGGTGATTTCGTGCTTGATTTGGCCGAGGAGGGAGACTTGATCGAGGGCGACGTGTTTGTTGACTGTTGCGGCGCCGCGGACGGCGTGTTGCATGACGTGCCAGCGGGAGACGTCGTTGAGGACCATCATGGAGAGAGGGGTGGTGGTGGAGCCTTCCTCGTTGTAGTGTCCGAAAGTGAAGCGGTCGGCGCCCGGTCGACCAAAGAGGAGGCCCTTGATTTCGGCGGGGTAGCCGTGGTAGTTCCAGTGGACGTGTCGGTCGGTGGTGAAGAGGGTGCCAAAGTCAGAGTCGGAGAGAGAGTGCGGGTGCGCGTTGCCGGACTCCAGAATCATCAGGTCCGTCACGTTCACCACCCGGACGCGCATCTGTGGGCACAGGTCCCTAAGCAGCGAAGCGGCCTTGACTACTTCGAACGTCACCTCGGTGCCGATACCCACCAGCACAACGTCAGGGTCCAGGCCGTCGTCCGTGCTCGCGAATTTCCAGACGGACGCGCCGGCTTGACAGTGCTTCTCCGCCTCCTCGACCGACAAAAAGGCAGGCGTCGGCTGCTTCGAGCCAATCATTAGGTTGACATAATTCTTTGACTTGAGACAATGGTCCATGGTGGACAGGAAGGAATTGCAGTCGGCGGGTAGGTAGACCCGAGCCGCATATGGTTTGATGTTGAGCACGGAACCAATGAATGAAGGGTTCTGGTGAGAGAACCCGTTCTGCATACGTCAGTATGAATCCAATGATATAAACATGGTCGACTTACATGCTCCTGTCGAGCCCAAGTGGAAGTCTCGAGGTAATTGATACTCGAGATGTCTGCTCTCCAACCAGTCTCTCGAGCCATCTTGTTGAACTTTGAGTACTGGACTAGCATGGTGTGGATAATGTTCAAAAAGGACTCGTACGACGGGAAGAGGCCTGTACGACCAGTCAAAGTATAACCTTGCAGGAATCCTTGCATCATGTGTTCTGATAGTGCTTCAATCACTCGACCACCTTGTCCAAAGCTGAACTCGTCCCATTGGAAGTTTCTGCCTGTGTGATCAAGAACGGCGTCCAACTTGTTGGAAACCAATTCGTCTGGTGAGAAGATACGGAAGGACCTCGGGTTCTTGACCATGATTTGGTCCAGAAGCTTGCCAACCACTTTCATACAACTAACTTCGGTGCCCTTCTCAATACCATACTGCTTCCAGTCTGGGACATCCAGTGGCTCGTGAGCCTTGTACGTCTCAAGAATGCGACCAATCTTCAGGGTGTCATCTGGCAGCAAAGCTTTAATGCCATCGACAACATCCCCATCTTCCTTGAACAGATCCTTTGGTCCGTACGACTCCAACCACTTCTGAAGATCTTTGAGCTGCCCATCGTCCGTCTTGGCTTCCATGAGAGGCACTTGATGAGCATGGAATGAACCTTCGACGAATTCACCATTGACCTTCTTTGGTCCACTCCAACCTTTGGGCGTTCTCATGACAATCATTGGCCATCGAGGCTTCATAATGGGCTTGCCACTTCGAGCAGCACTTTGAATCTTCTTGATCTCGTCCAATGCCCATTGGAAACTAGTGGATAGATCTGTGTCAATGTCTTCCAGATCCTGACAAATTCTGACTTGGTAGCCATATCCAGTGAACAAGGCTGTTATCTCCTTGTCGTCCATACAACCATAAATAGTCCTTGACAGTCAATTAGAGCCAGATTCGACAAACAGATTATCTTACCTTTCCGAAATTTTGAAGCCATTGACATGCAATATTGGAATGACAGCGCCAGACTCGGCTGGGTCGATGTACTTGTTGCAGTGCCAAGCACCCGCAGTAGGACCACTCTCAGCCTCTCCGTCGCCGACAATAACGGCCGTGATAAGATCCGGCTTGTCCATGATTGCGCCATAGGCGACTGCAAGAGCATAACCAAGCTCACCACCTTCATGGATGGAGCCGGGAGTCTCGGCACATATGTGTGACGGGAAACCATGCGGAGTGGAAAATCCGCCGACGAGGTTCTGCAAACCTTCTGCGTTTCTGGTGTACTTTGGATAGAAGAGCTCGAGTGTCCCTTCGAGCCATAGTGAAGCCAAGACTGCTGGAGCGCCATGTCCCGGCCCTACCACGTAGATGATTTTCTGTTTGTTCTTCTTCACAAGGAGATTGAGGTGTGAATACACGAGCGTCAGCCCTGGACAAGTTCCCCAGTGACCGAGAAGTCTAGGCTTGATATCATCCTACATACAGTCAGTGTCTGTGCTTCCATGACGAGTTGCGAGCGAGTCGTACAAAGGACAGATCTCTGCGCAAGAGTGCATTATCACTGAGAAAGATCATGGCGGCCGCAATGTAATTGCTCGCCCGTCGGAAGAGCGCGAGTGAATTGGCATCCTCCTCGCTCAGAGTTGTGTACTTCAAGTCGACTGCCAGGTCGAGAACAGCATCTGGCAAGTGCGAGGGCGAAGGACCGGGATTCGGTCTGTCGATAACTTCACCGGGCATGTCTAAGAGAATATGTTGTTATACACAAAACAAAGACGAGCCTGATTGTAACTAACAGCACATGAATGCAAAGAGTACATGGCTATAGCTATAGCAAGAGTCCTACAAGCGAGAACTCGGAGAACCGCAATCCCGCGCAACCTTGGAAGTGGCTCCGATGACGTGCGAGTGAAAGTTGAAGCGAGAGGCTCCGCAAATCCCGTCTGCCGCTCCTTCCGCTCGAGCAAGCTTGGCAATGCATGCCTTATGATATGGATTGATACAGTGCTATGCAGTGCAGCACAACTCGGTCGAGAAGAATACGTTTATCGTCATAGACGCAATACAGTGCATAGTGAATCTTGTCTCGGCACAGCAATTGACTCATCTGCAACACGAAGAATAGTGGAGTAGTACTACACACTGTGCCATTCAGGCCTTGGACAACGAGGGACTGGATATGACACGCAAGGTCATCTTGGCGATAAACGCCGGCTCCAGCTCTGTAAAGGTCTCACTCTATGTGGCAGCCGACGGTCAAGAACCGAAACAGATAGCAGACGTCGAGGTCAGTGGTCTTTCCTCGCCTCCGGCCAAACTCAAATACTCCTGTCACGGTAAGCAGAAGGCCAAGGATGAAGCGATAGACGATTCGAAGCAGGTCACTTCTCAGGACGATGCACTCGAACATATCCTGCAAATCCTATTTACTGATGATGACCTCGATGAGGTGAAGTCGAAGGACGATGTCTCTCATGTTGCGCACCGAGTGGTCCATGGCGGAGACTATACCAAGCCTGAACCCATCAATGAAAAGACACTACAGACGCTAGAGGATCTGACTGATCTCGCTCCTCTACACAACGCAAGCGCGCTCAAAATTGTCAAGACCTGCATAGAACAGTTGCCAAAGGCTCAGAATATCGCCGTGTTCGATTCCCAATTCCATCAAACCATACCAGAACATGTCCGTACCATACCGATCAACCAGGACATTGCGAAGAAGAACAAGCTACGCAAATACGTATGGTCAAAATTGTACATTGCTCGATAGGACTAATGACAATCAGGGATTCCATGGCATCAGTTATGCCTTTATCCTGAAGAAGACCGCGGCATTTCTCGAGCAGGATCCAAAGGACACTTCAATCATCGCACTGCATCTCGGCTCCGGAGCATCTGCATGTGTCATAAAAGATGGCAAATCGATCAATACCACCATGTCGTTGACGCCTCTGGATGGATTGCCAGGGGCTACGAGGTCCGGTGCTGTCGACCCATCTCTCGTCTTTCACTATGCTTCGAATGTAGGCAAACTCGCGCCAGACAGTACCAAGCACTTGCATATAAGCAAGGCCGAGGAGATCCTCAACAAGGAAAGCGGATGGAAGGCCCTGGCGGGTACAACAGACTTTGGCGAGATTGCCAAATGCGACACGAAGGAGAAGAAGCTTGCATTTGATATCCTGGTGGACAGAATAACGCAATACATTGGAGCATACTACGTGTCTATGCAGGGCAAATGCGACGCTCTGGTGTTTGCCGGTGGAATTGGCGAGAAATCCGCCGTGCTGCGCAAGGCAATCTGTGCTCAAGTCAGCTGTCTCGGTTTTCATATGGATGAGCAAAAGAACGACAAGGACATTGAAGCAATTGTAGAAGATATTGGGCTGGCTGGAGAGAAGGGGCCAAGGACACTGGTGTGTCAGACGGACGAGCAATTTGAAATGGCGCAGTCATGTCTCAAGATCTAGTTGTCTCATAGATGAACTGTATAAGCACAACTATAGACACACTCTCTCTCGATGGGGAGTAAGTTGAAGCACATAATCGCGTAAGAATAACTGAGGCTGTCACTAGTCAGAGAACGAGCGACTACTGCAATAGGACTTCAGCGATATGCATAGATAAATATATATATCCCAATCTCACACCGAGACGATTTTGAATGGTGAGGGCGCCCACAATCGGCCGCAGCCGCCGACGGCCCAAGATTCGCTTCCCGGTTCGCGTTTCAAGCTTGCTACAATTGCGTATGGTAGTTGGCCGTGGAAGGTGTGAGAGCACTTCTTTTATCAATTCACTTTGGTATGCAAGACAAGCTCTCAATTGTGTGTGCCTAGACCAGTCCTTCTTCTATTTCCTGGCACCGCCGTGTCTAGCAGCAAGCTGCCATCCCATAATCGTCTCTCAGCTGGCACGATAAGCTCATAGGCATTTCATCTCTTCCCTTGTCCGAATGGCACATCAATTTGAGGACTTTGCCAGCGACTCCCTGGTCTCGGACGATTCTGTCGAGGAGGAGGAGGAGGCATGGTCGTCGAATTCCCAAACATCGAGCGAGGAACACTTGAGCTGGATCTCTTGGTGGTGTGCGCATCACGGGCACGAGTTCTTTGCTGAGGTGCCCGAGGAATTCATCGAGGATGACTTCAACATGACGGGGCTGTCCTCAGTGTGTTCTCTCTACAAGGAAGCGCTGGAACTCATACTTGACCTCGAACCCGACGACGACAGCTACACAGGAGCGGCGGAGCAGGATGCAGTGGAAGCTGCAGCAGAATATTTGTTCACGTACATACATCAGCGCTACATCTGTTCGCGGAATGGTCTCATCACGATGGCCGAAAAGTACGAAGCTGGACACTTTGGGGTATGTCCCCGGGTGATGTGCAAGAAGACTGCCGTGTTACCGGTCGGGCTGTACGACGTGATTGACGATTGCAATGTCAAGCTCTTCTGTCCTTCGTGTTTCGATATATACAACCCTCCAAACTCTCGTTTCCAGCATGTCGACGGGGCCAACTTTGGCACGACTTTTCCTCATCTCTTCTTCATGACCTTTCCTGAACTTCTGCCACCGGCTCGCGACCCAGAAATCTATCGCGCTAAAATATACGGTTTCAAGGTTTCTGAGTTTGCCCCCTCTGGTCCTCGTATGACATGGTTGCGAGAATTCGTAGAGCAAGGACGACCTTTGCCTCCTGAAGAGGACGATAGTGTCATCGAAGGTCAACCGACAAACCCAACCACGGCCTTGCCGACAGTGGAAACACGAGGTACAAAGCATGCAGATAAGGTTGCAGACATGGACGCAAGGAAGAGCCAGAGAGAAGTTCATGCTACAGCTGGAGTTCCTACCACCGCACAGAACTCCAAGGGATCTCCGCGGACTGTTGTTGCCATGAGAGAAACCCGACATGGTCCTTAACTCCAGAATGATAAACGTAAGCGAGCAAGGATACATGGGCGATAGGAACAGCAGATGCGCAGATGGAGTGGTATCTGTTGGTCTGCCGCCTCTTCTTCAGACGACTCGACGGTAGAAATGGTGCATAGGACAATTCTACATTTCTAGTGTTCCTTTTTTAGCATAGGCATAGTGTTTTGGGGTACATGGCATAAAACATAGAGGTAAGATAAAAACATCATGTAAGGATTGGGTCCTGGAGCAGGATTCGAAGAGCCAAATCCATGGTCAAATTGTCTTGCTTACACATCTCGGATGCTGCTAGGCATGATTCAAACAATCATCAGTCAGTATCATATCATATCATTCGAGCTCGTGAGTGCTAACCTTAAGCTTGCAATTGTCGTGAAGCTCTAAATCGCTGCCGAGCGCCTCGCTGGAAATCGGCCTCCACTGAACTCACACTCCACCACCAACAAGATCCTCGCTATAATCAGGCTATCTTCTAGCCTTGAGCTCATTTTCTTGCGCGCATTACAAGGCAGAGTTCGAGCATTGCGCTTGTTATCTGATCGACATTCATGCAAGCTGTCCTAGTATGCCGTCCTCGCTAGGTATACGCGATGATGTAAATAAAGGCTCATATTCTCACACCGAACATGAACTAATAACCTTTAGCCTCATCTACCAAGCACAGAAGTAATACCACTCGTACGAGTTCATTCGTAGTCGGAAACTCAAGGTGACAGGTTCCTGGAACGACTCGTTTGCTTGATGGGGACCGACAAGCCGGGGAAGTCAATGTACAGAATCCTCAATCACTCAAGAGGCACGGCGACATCGTCCTCGCTCCACAACCTCACGACGACCGTATGCGCTCGCCAACCGATGATGCACGGAATGGTAGACTGATGCGCTATAGCTAATGATCCTCTGAATTGGTCTCAATGGCACCGGGACGTGATGCTGGTAGTTATCGGCTTCCACTCACTAGTGGGAGGCGGACAAACACCCATCCTGGCGGCCGGATTCCGCACGGTGTCCAAGCAGTTCGGCGTGTCGCTCACCAAGATATCATACACCACGGGTGCGTACATGTTCGCCCTGGGGATCGGGTCAGTCATTGCGGGCCCACTCGCTGCGATTTATGGCAAGCGGCCCGTATACTTGGCCGGACAAATCATCTTTTGCGCTGCCTGCATCTGGGCTGCCTTGTCCCCTTCATACGCCTCGCTCCTGGCCGCGAGAATCTTTGAGGGCTTCGGAGTATCGCCTGTCGAGTGTCTCCCGTCCTCGTCCATTGCAGAGATCTTTTTCCTGCACGAGAGGGCATTTCGTCTAGGAATCTACACCATGTATGTTGAATTGTCATTCTACCGGATCTAGAACTAATGTTGCAGGCTGCTCTTAGGAGGAAAGAACTTGGTGCCTCTAGTCTCTGCTGCAGTCATCCAGACTTGTGGCTGGAGATGGGTCTTTGGTATCGTAGCAATCATCGTGGCGATGAACTTTGTCCTTGTAAGTCAGGTCGTTATGCAGGATCCAACGTTGACCGACCTCGCTAGACTTTCATTTTTGTCTCGGAGACATCCTGGGATCGCAACGTGAGTCCCGCCACTTTGGAGAAGTCTCGATCTCGCACATCATCTGCAATCATTACAAGTAGTCCGACACTGGATTCGTATATGGCAAGCACGCAACCTAGTCTTGCAGAGGACAACCCGATGGTGACGGAAGCTACAACGAGACCTGCCATTGCTCGTCCGAGGAGGAAAAGCTCGATTGCAAGCCGACCACAATACATCAAGGCTTCGTGGAAGCAACGTCTAGTCATCTCGAATGGCCGTCTATCTTCCGTTCCATTCTGGAAGATTGCATTGCGCCCATTCGTCCTTTATGCATATCCGGCGATCCTCTTCTCGACCGTGGTCTACTCCTTGTCGGTGGTGTGGTTGATTGTCATGTCGGAGTCACTGAGTCAAATCTTCCAAGCGGAACCATACGAGTTCTCCTCGCTCTCGATCGGACTGATATACCTCTCCCCACTGATTGGAGGCATCCTCGGGTCCAGTGTGGCAGGCAAGTTGTCCGACATCCTGGTCAAGTCGATGGCATATCGCAACAACGGCATCTACGAGCCGGAATTCCGTCTCGTCTTGGCCATCCCCGTGGGCGTGGTGACTGCGCTGGGATTGATAGGGTTTGGGTGGTCGACGTACGTCGAGGACCCGTGGATTGCGCCGACCGTCTTCTTTGGGTGCATCTCGTTTGGCTGCTCGCTCGGGTCCACCATGTCCATCAGTTTCGTGGTGGATTCCTACCGCATCCATGCGCAGGAAGCCCTGGTGACGCTCAATTTCACGAAGAACACACTCGGATTCATCTTTTCCCTCTGGTTCAACGACGCGCTCACCGCGGACGGTAGTCGTACCGTCTTTATCGTGCTTGGCGCCGTGCAGATTTTCGTCTGTCTTTTCGCGTTGCCGCTGTATATTTATGGCAAACGGTGCAGGAGTTGGACGCACCGCTCGGGCATGATTGATTGGTTGTATCGATAGTCGTTTTTCTCACTTATATACATATATACGTATAAAGGGATTCGGTAGGTCGTTTTGGCGTGAGCAAATAAGTATATACTATTCATGATGAGATGCTGTCATCATTGCTCACGAATTCCTCCTTGACTATGCTATTGCTACAACTACCTAGATGGACAAATAATGAATGAAAGAAAAAATATAGTATAGTGCAAAGATGTACGATATCGACGGGGCAGTAATGGAAATTGAGATAATCCTCTACGCTCTTGGTAAGACACCGCAAAGTAACTCTCGAACCATGGTTCATCCAGCGGTAAAAGAGAAGAACATGTATCCGACTGAATTATTTCTGATGGCCCTGAAACTTTCTTTGTGGTCGTCAGCCCGGGTCGTAGGTAAGACGCGTCTTTTGTACCCAAAGTCGCGTCGATTCGACACGTGACCCCATACGTTCTACATAGGGTTCTTCATCTCCCAAAACGGCCTACAATTCCCACGCTCGACTGAAGCAATCACAATCACGGCATGATGAATATTTGAATGATGGTCATTGATTGTGATGTGACAAGAGATATGCATACATTGTGAAACTACAAAAAAGAGAGAGATCGTGGCCAGTATCATATTGTTATTTTTCAGTCAACCCCAACATTTTCCATTGCGCACTCTAGTGCTGCTCATACTGCATGGTACAATCGTCGTCAATGATTTGGTTCTGTGTCTGGACAGCCGACATTCCCTGGTGTTCGGGTATTGTCCATTCATTGACCTGTCCCGGTGGCTCATAGCCCCTTGGGATCAAGATTGGCGTGGTCAGCGAGTCCATGGTGTTGTAATACTCCGAAGACCAACCATTCATATTATGCTCGGCCAAATTTAAGGGGTTTAGCGGCATATTTGTGGGCATGGTGTGACTTGGCTGTTGATAGTCTGGTCTCAGTGCAAACGCGGGGCTGAATTGTGGTCTCCTGAATGTCTCGTACGAGCTGGTGTTTCTGAGTCGAGGTGATGGCTTGACTGGGCCGTTGGGAAAGTCGGGGTAACAAGAGTGAAGATAACCCGCGGGTTGGCCGTTGACGCAATCTGAGAATCTGGACCGCGAATATGCATTGGGATATTCTTGCTCGGTAACCACAGGTCTGTGATAGGGCAGTCCCGGAGACATTTCCCCCTTTAACATGCTTGCAGACACGCCGGATGGCTGGTGACTCCGTGCGTGTAATGGTTCTTTGCGCGAAGCACTCGTGCCGGCCCGCGGTCTGCCAGATAGTGAAGGACTAGCCGGCTGCCGTGTTCTTATGAGAGGCTCTAAAGCGGACTGAGATCGTTGTCGATTTCTGGATTGCGAGGTCGTGATGGGACCACTGACCATACTTTGTCCATCCAAGGCCCAGTAAGCACCTTTGCCCGGCTCATGCACGGGGCGGGGCACTTTGACAAAGGTCTTGTTGAGGCTCAGGTTGTGTCTGATACTGTTTTTCCACCCTGGATTGGTCTGCTTTCTGAAATATGGAAAATGTTCCGTGCACCAATCGTAGATTTCAGATAAAGTAAGCTTTCCTCCGGGAGCATGAGCGATGGCATATGTGATCAACTGTGCATATGAATATGGTTTACCTTCAACTCCGAGTGTCAATTTGAGGTCGAGTCTAGACAGATCCACCGGCACTGTAGAGCTATTCGTGCTAGCTCCAGCAGTACTGGAAACAATTGATTGCTTGGCGTCATGCTGATCTTGCGTCCTAGGTGTAGCGTACACGTCCTGCAGCAAGGACGATGATAATCTCGAAATTTGAGTGAACGGCTTGTCTTCTGACTCTTGCAACTGAACCTGTTCTGACAGGAATCCAGCCGAGAATGGCTCGATTGGAGATGTAAAGGCTGTCGAAGCTGTAAGTAGAGCAGAGGCATCCGAGAAACGTCTCTCATGGACAGATGCTGAATAGTGCTGGCTGCCTTCGTGGTCGCTTGACTTGTCGGGACTGTAGGAGCCGTCTGTGCGGATTGGCTGTAGACATCAGCTCCTGCAAGAGGTAACTGTAATCTTGAGGTTACTCACATCAGGAACACTGTAAAAGTGTCGAGCATTCATCTGCCATGCAGTATTCTTGTTTGTGTTGCTCTCGTCCACGGGTGCCAGCATCGAGGGCAGGAAGGAAGGATGATCAGAAGCAGTGTCCAGGTACGGCTGCTGCTGCTGCTGCTGGCATCGCTGTCTGAGCGAGTACTGCTGCTGCATCACGCTTTCTTCGTCAGATGCATATCTGTTTGTTGCCATGTCTCTGTCATGATGAGTAACTTCCAGATCAAAGCTTCACGTAGAACTTACTCTACCGGCAGCGGATTGGATTGTGTCACTAGCTTGAGCATACGCCTCAGAAAGGTCGAGTTGCAGATGAAGAGCTCGAGGCTTTCACTTGCTTTGTCTGGATTTTGAAGTGCTGCTATGGATTCTACTCACGTTTGCAGATGATCCAGCTGTCACAACAAGAGTTCTTGAGAGAGGACTGCGATTTGGATTCTTCCAGCTCACGCTCGAGTCTGTGCGAGGCTTTGACCTTCTGAAGCGTTCTGATCCCAGGCTCGACTGAAAAGCAGACAAGCCACGCAGGATCGTGTTATGCTTGAGCTTGTCGGGGACGAGACTGACCCGGATACTTCCTTGGAATGGTCGAGGACGCTTCAGACCAGCCAAATAAAAGGACGATCGATAGGATACTTGTACCTTGTTGCACCAGTGTCCCGAGTAGATTCAGGGGTGCCACTATAAAAAGCATGTGTTTGTCTGCTCCCACGTCAAATTTAGTTGAAGTCACTATACTCTAGCCACAACATGCTAGTCCGCGTCTCAGTCTCCCGGCATCAGGCATCCCCACTCACTCGATCGAGACTCGTCGTCAAGCATGATGTATTGCCAAGCATTGCAAGTTCAGCAATACCTCGAGAAGCACGGACACTATCACCTGACGCAACAGATGCCCGTGCACTTGGTTACACTTCTGCGGTCGCGAGCATCAGCGAATCAGGCCGTCCGAGGATCCACCTTGGGCAGCATTACACAGACTGTGCTTGCCATGATAGAGACTGAGAGCGTCTCACACCAGGTAATCCTCCTATCTGCCAAGCCCAATAAGGCACTTTTGGCAGTTCGGGCAGCTCAAATAGATGAGGCTCCAAGTGCTATTCGGGTGCAGTTACCCAACGCCACGGACGAATCACGAACGAGCTCCAGTCAGCGTTGGGCGATGGGCGCTGAGCTACGAAGGGGGGAAGAGGAAAGCCTGCTCATACCGGAAATTGAGACGCTCCCGCGTGGTCGAATCGGAAGTTTTTTTGCCCTTGCTAATGCATCTTCGGACTCCAGGGCCTAAGCAGAAATTGATCTGCGACGTGTTTCATCTTGATATCGGAATCTCGCGTGCTATAGAGAGCACGAGATTGTCATCGATTGCAGGAATGTGCAATCTGGATGACACGGCACGTCTGCACCCGAAACGATGTGTCGAGTCTCCAGAGAAGATTGCGTAAGCACACAACACAATTGGGGAGGTGTCTGAATCTGGAGTCATCCCTTGTGACGTCCGCGTTGAGTCACTGCTGGAACAACGGACGCAATCTATGCAATTGAATCAATGTGATGCTCGCGACGACGGCCGCTGCTGTCGACATACATCGCATCCCATCGTATTTAAAGTTTGCCAAAGTTTGCCAAATTTCATTCTTCCGTCATTTTTTTGTGGCTGTCTAGAGTTGGTTCATCGAGACTTGGAGCATAGAAGTTCAGGTGAGCGACTTTGAGATACTCTTGCTTAGCCGAAGAGAGTTAGTATCGAAAGTACAATGCCCATCATAAATGTCGGCGCTCCGGGCTATGTCAAGGCGCGTCCAAACTTCGCGCTAGTCACTGATCCACAAGACTCGGTCGCACCAGAATCGAAACTCATTGTCGGAGAACCATATATACTGACGGATTCGTCGCGTGCGAATGACGGTGACGAGGGCGAGACGAGTCAGCTGGATCAATTTGCCGCTCTGATCTTGGACAAGGATGCGCTGATCCGGTTCTGCGGCCCGGACATCATCGACAAGTGGGACGCTGCGGCGGCACTCGTTGACGACGCGGGAGCGGACTTGCCGGGCATCAATATCGATCACTTATACGTGAAGCACCTCGGCATTATACTGCAAGACGACGACGAGGAGGAGAAGGATTCGTCGGAGCCGTGTATTGCGATGGAAGAGAGTGATAATACCCCCACCCGCGTAGCCGCACAACAAGCGCTGCTCAAGGCATTCGGGGAACTAATGTCCTCGCTACTGCTAGGTGTGGCCACGACGCTCTTTCGCACACCAGGGTACGAGGACGTGGCGACGCAGATCGATTACATGGCACACATCCTCGCTCGCCGTCACTTCCCTTGCTTCGGCGACCCCTCGAATGCGTGGTGGAATAATCTGACGCTGCACACTTCCTCCGCAATGCAAGACCTCACGCGCGATCGCGCAAACTTTAATGGTGCAGTGCCCGTGCCGGTACTGTTTATGCGCGGCACGACGGGAAGTACGGTATATCTCAGCAGATTCGCTCAAGTCTTCAAAGTACAGCCGTACTCCGCCATCCTCATTGGCGGCGCGGAACAAATGGTCCTAAGTGCGTCCTCGTCGCCATCGACTTCACAACAAGCCGATACGTCGCGTCTCATCGCCCTCGGACGGTGCGAGGAAAATGTCTTTCGGCATTACGCACAGTACGATCCAATCAATCAGATGCGCGACAGACTCGCCAAGGAGATGGCGCCCGAGTGAGGTCAGTCAAGTCGCCCACCCTACAAAAAGTCAAGCGCGGCTCGACTCAATTCTCACGGCTTCACGAGTCGTTTTGTTCTGACACTCGACGAAACTCTGTTTATGGTCACATACTACATGTAATAAGCGGTACACGCAAGAGCTTTGCCATACGGCAGTGAAATGGGAATGATGCTTGTTATATTATGGTGTAACTTCCCCTACCTGGTGGATATGCTATGTATATATGCCCGATTTTCTTTTGATGCCCCGCTATGATTTTATACAAGAACCGACAATGTTTGGGGATGATTTCGAATTGGCTTGGCTCGTCGTCATCGATAAGAAATCAGGCGCGCCGTGTCCATTGACGAGAGCGCCGCCTGCAGGCGTGGAAGGAGTCATGGACAGGCCATTGACCGGCGTAGCAGCCCGAGATGCCGGTGCACTTCTGTTGTGAATCATGTGAGACTTTACAAGGTGCCCAGCAGCTAGAGCCGCGCACAAGGACAATTCACCGGCCAAGACCGATGCAGCCACGATAGATGCCAGGCGTCGCGCATTTTGACCGGGGTTCGTCGGATGTGGTCCCTTGAGACCAAGCATCTCCAACATGGCAGACTGTGGTGCTAGAATAGTGCCTCCGCCAATCGTGCCTACCTCAATACAGGGCATCGAGACAGTGATGTGCAGGTTGCCATCGACATTGTCCATTAAGGTCATGCACTGCGAACTCTCTACATTCTGCGCAGGGTCCTGTCCGGTAGCCAAGAATACAGCGGTGAGCAAATTGGCTGCATGAGCATTGAAACCACCGATCGAGCCGGCCATGGCACTGCCAATCAAATTCTTCTTGATGTTCAGGTCGACCATGGCTTCAACACTGCTTTTGAGGACGCTTTTCACAATTTCGCCGGGTATGACGGCCTCGGCGACGACGGACTTTCCACGACCCTCGATCCAATTGATTGCTGCAGGTTTCTTGTCTGTACAATAGTTGCCAGATAGAGAAATGATTTGCATGTCGGCAAAGCCTGCTTCCTCGGACATGTATCGTAGAGCTTCTTCGACACCTTTAGAAATCATGTTCATGCCCATGGCATCGCCTGTGGTAGTCTTGAACCTGATGAAGAGGTTTGTCCCTGCAAGAGCAGTTTTGGTGGATTGCAGTCTAGCAAAACGCGAGGTAGAATTGAACGCAGCCTTGATCTGTTTGGAACCAGTGTCCGAGTCGAGCCAAAGCTTGGCAGCCCCGGCTCTCTTGATGGACTTGAATGCCACACACGGTCCTCGAGTCATGCCATCTGCGGTGAGAACGGTGACAGCACCACCGCCAGAATTGATAGCCTTGCAGCCTCTTTGAGCCGAGGCCACAAGACAACCTTCAGTGGTCGCCATAGGGATAAATACCTGGATACCATCAATCAACAACGGGCCTGCTACACCTACGGGCAATGGCATGTAGCCAATGACACTCTCGCAGCATGCGCCCATGACACGAGCATAATCGTAGTTTTCGAGCGGCAATTCTGAGGTCTCGAGAGTTTTGGTGACAGATGTTCGAGACACGTAGGCTCGCCTGACGCGTACGGCTCGTTCTGGATCGCCCAGCAGCTTTTCTAAAGCATATGGTGGGATCTTAGCTCGTAGAACCATGATGGTAAGCTCTTCATCAGACAGTGATTTTGCGTTCCCAGATTTATGTATCGTTTCGCATTCCTCGATAGATCTGGCCGGTGCTGCACTGATAGAATGTCGAGGACTGAGTCCTGGAAATCTGTCCACATACTTGACTATCTCCTTCTCGACGACCATAGGAGTGGCCGAGACACTTTGAGCCATACTGCCACGAGCGGCATTGAACAGATAGGCATTAAAGACGATAGACATGACTAGAATGATGACGATCCATTTTGACAAGATAGGATCCCCCACTGTTTTTGTCCAATTCTCTAGGAATTGAACGAGTAGAGAAGAAGCGAGGGACTTGCTAGAGTACTTGAGCGGTGCCAGAACTGTGACCGAAGAAGTGGTGCCCTGCACAGACAAAGCATTCAGCAGAGCCGCAAAGTTCAGCGGACTGTTTGTGATGGTATTCATGGAATAAGCCTCTGATGCAGTACCAAAACTGGTCAGGTTGATTGGAGAGACATTCAGGAAATTGCCGATGATGAATACAGATACCATTGCGAGCTTGAACCTGGAGATACTAGAATCTCTGACTTTGGTTCCGCCAAAAAGTGAAAACATTCCCATGTTCGCCTTGAAGTTCGGTGAGATCTTGTCACCTGGACCGCGAGGATCGTTGGCACAAGCGACCTGTTCAGCATTCTTGTAAGACATGCCCTCCTCTTCCAGAGCTTTCCTGATTCCAGTATGTCGCTTAATGCGCAGTATTTCGAGCTTGATTGATAGTATGGCAGTGTAGAATGTAAAGAGTAAAACACAGTCGTATGCAAGAATGATGGCAGCTAGGAAGCAGAATTGCTTCAAACCGTTGACGCCAGACATGGCTCCAATAACGAGAATGACAATCTCGAAGAAATAATCTCTGAGAATTCTCCAACCTTTGACATTGACACCATTTATGACGTCCTCACGGATTGGTCTCGTTGAAGTGGAGGGACTCGTGTAGAGTACAGCCTTGGTCAACAAGAATGGTTTCTCAAACCCGATAGTGACGACCAAGAATGGTAGGCCTTCTGAAAGTAGTATCGGATTGATTGGTCGTCCTAGCGCATTGACTGTGACAAGAGCGAAGATGAATGCAAAGATCGATGACAGTAGAACGGTGCCAGCCAACCAGAATGACGATCCAAGTGTCCGCATATTCACAAAGAGCGATATGAAGACTGAATACATGGCGAGATAGCCTATACCAATGATTGTGATGTCAATCGCAGAAGCGTTTCGCACCAGGTCGACAGTCTTGAAGTAGACATCGCTGAGGGACTGGGCTATCCAGATGACATCTGGCCGAGAGCTAGTGATGGCCGAGAGTGTTTTATCGTACCGCAGACCCTCAACCTCGAGGTGCTGAGCTTTTTCGTACACAGATTCGGCATCCTTCGTATCAAGCAGCATTTGCAGCGTGATTTGAGTTGCAGTGGCTGGAAAAGCAAATGTCTGGCATTTGCCGGCGACTTTGTGACACTCCTTAGCAAAAGCCTCGGTAAGTTGCTCGGCAGCTCGCAATGACAGAGCAGGGTAGGTGAACTGTACAAGAGTCACCTCGGAATTGCCCTTGGCATCCCTCCATACCCAACCGTTATTTGTGCTGTGGGAGACCTTGCCGACGACATAGTTTTCGCGTGATGCAGTCGTCTGTCCAGTGTAGGATGAAGTGGTATCGAGTTGACCAGATCTCACGATATCAAGCAGATGAAAGTAGCACAGCGAACTAAAGATCGAGATGAGAACGAGCGTGTGTATGGGGAATTGGGCGACATTCGAGCTCACAAACTTGAGCATTGATGCACCTGGAGCACCTTGAAACAGCACAACTCCCGACTGTTGGAGAAATAGATGTCACAGACTAGTCTCAAGCCTAGGAAGGCACCAGTCGCGAAGAGTAGTCGAAGTGGCCTGATCCGTACCCCTCTCTACAGAACACCTGTGGTTGAACCTGCCACTTCGATGGATACCGACACAGCTCGAGCAAATGACCTAGCAGGAAGACTTGTACGGTCGGCAGTAACGTCGTAGGAATTCGTGCCGAATTGTTGCAGACAAGGACGGGGAAATCTTTGGTTGACAGCCCAATGATTCTCCTGACTTGGCGTCTCGGTAACCAAAACCTTTCTGCCCAAGCAAGCAGGCAGCAACCAGCAAGCGCGCGAGACTCGGAGAAGCAGCAACTTCCCCCAATCCCCCGGCTCATCACCGGGCATATCGGATTTCTGTCACGATATCGAATCGTCTCCCTCGGTAAAGTGTACGATATCAGGGACACGGGTGAACCCAGAGCGGTGATGTCGGTAAACCCTGACGGCTACTCTTGCTGCGACACGGCCTTGTACACCGATTGCTGGTGACACTCGAGCAGTTTGTTGTCCTCTACTATTATAGAGTATTATATCTACTTGCTCTTGCGAGGGATTCATTCGATTGTGCACCTTGAATTGCAGAGATGGCTTCGAAAATGTATCGAGATCCGACTCAAGAATACCTGTGACAGTGACTGACAGGGACAACAGGTTCAAGTGGGGTCAGAAAGACCCCGAGCTTTATGTTCTGATGGCGATCTATGCCGGTATCTTTGGCGCTGCCGGCTTCCATCTCGGTAGGTTATTCTTGGCTCGTCCTGTGTCAGAAGCGTTTGGTTCAGATATCACGATCTCGATACAACAATTCTCTCCGGGACGAGTAATACAAACGAACAAAGGCTGACTATAGGGTAGGAAAGAAGGGTGGTAATGCCAAGCCCGAGACCAATGTGACACTCGCACCAAACTCGATGCCGTGGGAAGGTGAAGATGCCGATGCAAACAGCGACAATCCGAATTACAAGTACGAATACCATCCCCAAGGTGACCCGAACAATGCCCCACGACAGGCACCAGGCGCCCTGCACTCCCACACAATCATGGGTATGTCAATGCTCCGATCGACTATGTATGACGCTGGGACTAATCTGATCTTAGCATCTCTGCCAGCGGATCTGCATGAGAAGTTCAACAAGTCTATTGAATAAATGTTGATATAAATCATGCGTCTCTTACTAGGATTGGGGAATTAGTGTACAGACATCTACTCGTGGTTCACCAATGCTCAGTGCTACGAGCCGACTCGTTTACCTTGCGAAGCACACCTTTAGTCCATCTAGTGCGATAAGGTAGCCAATTCATTTAAGGAAGATGATGAAGTCTTGTCCTTCGAAATTGTGTCGATCCAACACAGAACGTAAAACGTGTGTTCAAAACGATGTGAAGCAGCCCAAGTTGTCTCGGCCACTCTGCTCGACAATGTCTAAAGCATCAACTTAAAGCCATTGAATTTGCCGTATCCTTTTTATGTGAGCATGTTGGAGCTGCATCTACTGATGTCGCAGAGAGCAGAATAGGTGTCATGCAAAAGAGAGAAAAATCGATTTGCTCAAGCCTGCTGCTCTGCGCGTGCGGCCCTCGCCGCCCTCCTGGCAGCCCGTCTACTTTCCTCCGCCTTGCGCTCCTCTTCATAAGCGTCAAGATCCTAGAAAAAATGTACGTCAGCTCAAGTACTGTCTCCCTGCCTCATTCATCCTCCACTATCCCCATCATGCGTGCGCAAGATCAAAAAGGAATGTGAAAGTAAGAAGAGGACTAAAAGGGGGGAAATGCTTACGGCGAGCCACCTGTCGCGTGCTTCGACGGCCTTGATCCGTTCCCGTTCCTCCTTGTCCCGCTTGGCAGCTACCCTCGTGTCGCCATAATAGACGCTCCCGGCAACCATGGCGGCCACCGTAAAACCCTGAGCGTATATTCGCCACCGGAAGAACTTGTTGGCGCTGCCTTGGTTGCCCCGACGCAAGGCCACCGAGGCACCGAAGAGCGTGATGCAGGTCGCCAGGATACCTACGGGCACCAGCGGTTCTTCCCTCAATTTTCGCGTGGCTCGCTCGTATGATGATTCATTCTCCACGTCGCGCTCCGTCTTGCTCGATGGTGGAAGCGACGGCATCCCGTCCAAAAATCCTGTTAAGAATTCTTCAGAGTACTACAAGTGCCTTGTTCGTTCGAGCGTGATGCGGCAAATGTCGTAGAAGAAAAAGTGATGGCCTGTCCGCTTTTTGTCTATGTACTGACTGCCCCCACGATTTTACGTTTGTCTTGTTTGGATGCTCGTTCTTGACTTGGATGTCGAGAGTGTGATGCGACTATAGTCGAATATGGTCGACCGACTCGTATGCCAAAAGTGTTACATCACCAGAAAGCAAGGTGTGGAGCCTGAAATTTCAAAAACTTGCCCGGGATGATTACAGTACCTACAACGTACGCCGGCATCCGTGTATGCATCAACATTATGGCACAAGACACGGTTGGTATATAGACACAAGTTGCAGATATAAGAATTGTTTAGTACGAGTAGTGTGCGTTCGCAGTCGTGCTTACAGCATGAAATTTCGTGGAGTACATCATGCAGATAGTGCAAAGCTCATGAAATCATTAAGATCATTATATATTTACAGGTCACTCATGACGAGAGGTAAGTAGCAGACTAGCACAGATTTGTCTTCAGGCAGGGAGGAGAGCCACGGCGACACTGCGACCCTCGGCGGCAAGGACATTGAACGTGCTGGCGGCGTTGCGTGTGTCCATGGTATCGACCGCGATTCCGAGACTGTGCAGGTGGATACGGACGCTCTTGTCGACGAATTCGTTGCGGGTGCCGGTACCGAGGATGAGCATGTCGGGCTTGTTGGTGGAGACGTCAAAGATGCCGAGACTGTCGAGGTCGAGTGTGAGGATGCCCTTGCTGTCCACCTTTGAATTCGGTCGCCAGAGCAGTGCCTCTCCATTGAGGACGAGCACGGCGCTCGATACCTCCATGCCCGTCGAGAGCTGAAACCCGCGACCGTTCCTGAGGACGCAGTCGACCTGTACCGGAGGTTTCGGTCCACCGGCCATGACGTCGTCGAAAAAGGCATTGTCCGGCCTGGCCTGCAGCTGTGGATGGGTCGAGGACGCGGACTTGTTGATCTCCCGACCGAGCTCGCCCGTTCGCGGAGGATCCCTCCTGTAGATTGCAGACACACTCAGAGCACGTCTGTTGTCGGTAGAGCGAATGGGAGGTGCAACGGGGCGTTGTGCTTGCCTCAGACGCCGCAGACAGGCTGTACTTTGCCTGACTGTTTTCTGCATGGCCGATCCGAAGGTTGGAATGCGCGAGTGCGATCTAGAGGACTGCAGGCTTGATTGCGTATGAAGTTGGACAGCTGTAGGACTGAAAGTACAGGGATACAGTCAAGCATCGACAGACAGGATCATGACCAGCTGCAGGTAACCACTTCCAAGGTTGCAATTGTACATGAGTGGAGATCAGCGGCTAGCGGCACGGCACGGCACGGCACGGACCGTAATGAGCGACACATGAGCCACGACATACGAGCAAAGACGAGCAAGAGGAGCTGCAAGTGAGGAAGAAGGAGAAGAGCGAGAAGAGAGAAGAGAGAAGAGAGGAGAGCGCGTCGAGTGTGAGAAGGTGAAGTCTCCACTTTTCCTGCCTGCCTGCAACACAGTGAGTAGAGAACACCCGCCATATCGTCATATCTCTCCTCCTATTGCTCCATATCTCCACCCCTCGCCCTTGTCTTCATTACCCTCTCTGTCTCTCTGTCTTGCGATGTCCCCTGCCCTCGCTCTGGCAATGACCATTACGTGACATTGTGGTCTATTGCGCTCATTTGACTTCTTCTACTATTCCCTTGGCTACACCACTCCTCGATCTGCTCCACTCTCAAGCTTCACTACAATCATCATCAACACCGACAAGACCCTCAACCTCTACTCGCGCGCACACCTTCTCTTCACGACCTGCTCCCACGCATCTCTTGGTCTCATCTCCTTTCTATATCACGCTACCTTGGTCTTCGGGTTTGAATCTGCATTCTACTCTGTGAACGATAAATCACGCAATCACTCTTTGAGTGTGGGAGGATCGGCGGCGCTCCTTTAGTCGCATGCTATCGACCTCACCCTACATACCTCTCAGAACCGACGAGAGAAACCCGGCGCTGACGGAAAGCCATTTTGCAAAACACAAGAATGCCCTCTTCGAAGCGATCCGCAATGAATCCTGCGAAAAGAGAGCCGAGGGCTTGGCCAAGATATGGAACAACCTCTCCACCTGGGCATGTCTAGCCTATCCTGCAGCACGGAGGAGACCCTCAGACGGTCGCAGGGACGATAGCGACAATGATGACGAATCTACTACGCAAGACCCTGATCGACCCCGACTGCACAGGGACATCTCCGGTGAGGGAGTCTTTGACTTGGACGACGAGGAGGCGTGGTCCGAGACGGAGCTGCGCAAGACAAGCTATGGTTCTGCTAGTTCGCTGAGGTTGGATCCGCAGGCCGAGGCTGCGCCTTGGTCGACTGTCAATCCTACATACCAAGCCCCAGGCTACGGAGACTATTCCATGTATGGAGTGGACGAGACTGTCTTTCATCCCGCACGCCCGGTGGGCGAGATGCGCGAGATCCTCAAGACGTACCTGCTGATGACCCTGCGAGCCACGGTCGACTGCCCGTTCGCAGATGTCCGACGGTTCTGCCGCTTCATCCTTGAAAGGTTGTTCATGGCTGGCATCAGTGTACCAGCCCTCATTTCTGATGGACCCTCGTGGCTCATTCCGGCTGTGGAGACGGTTGCCTTTGGCCATGACTCGACCTCAGAAATTCCCAAGCATCACTTCTCGAAGATCGCCTCTCGCCGTGGCTTCCAGCGGAACAGAACGACTTCTCACCTGTCTGCGAGCTTCGAGTCGGGCACGAGTGATCTCGCCATATCTTCTGTGGACTCTCGCAACTCTAGCAGGACGGGCGACTTGACGCCGATTGGCAAATCCGCGACTACAAATTCGACGGGTCATGGCAGTCGCAGCTTGGAAGAAGTGGTTTTCGAGTCCGACTCCTCCACCAGCGAGGCTGCGTCCAGACCATCCCGCTCATCGAGTTCATCCAGCCAGCCAGACACAAACTCTGCGGCAATTCCCATCGCGGGCAGAAAGGTGTCGCGGCCACCTATAGACCCATCGGAGATTGACGACATCCTGCTCGGTCCTGTCGGCACACGTACAAGGGACCGCAAGGCTCGCTTCAGCATCGACCCCGATGCGCCGAGCAAGGAGAATCGACCGGCATTGAGTCGCAAGCGCACCAGCTCGGCCACTTTTACTACTCAGCAGAGGCGTGCCAGCCGCAATCTACGTGCCTTTCATCTCACTTGCTACCTCAGCACCGGGAGAGTGACTAACTTCGGCCGCATCTTGTCGTACTTTCCACGCTTCTACGAATCGACCATCGTGCTCCACGACGAACTCATACGCAAACAGGGCGGGCCCTTGCCGAGAGTCAACAAGCTGTATCTCGCCATCATGGCGGCTTCGCAGGCCAAATGTCAATACCTCGTGTCGTACTTTAGCAAAAAATATGCACAACTGGGAAACAATCTCGAGTGGCTGGATGGTCTGGACAAGGCACCGCGCAAGCTACAACGACTTGGCAAGATCAATGCTCTGCTGGCACGTCAGCCGTGGAAAATTCGCAAGGAGCATATCGAGGAACTGCTCGGCCGGTCCAAGGAATCTCTTAGCAGCGGTGACACATCGGATCAGTGGACGATGGGAGAGCTGGTGCAGAGCATGTGCATCCTCGTCGTGGTCAATTGCCAGGCCCACCTCTGTCTCGGGACGGGCGTCGTGCCGGAGCCAGACACGTTTGGCGGGGCGTGTATACGCCGCTACAAAGCACAGCAGAGGACGGTGGCAAGCACAAACTCGGGCGTGGATGTCTTCCCACTCTTCACCTCGTACGACTCTGGGGCATTCGCGAGTCCCGCTTCCTATCACAACAGCTACAAGGGTAAAGTGTCCATTTCTATAACGCGAGACTCGCCGTGTATGGTCATACCGACACAAGTTCAGGCCGGCACGAACAAGACGTCTACTCCGAGTCCTGATTCTGAAGGAGAAGATGATGACGGCGAAGCGGAAGCAGGCGCGGCGGAAGAAGAGGAAGAATCAATCCCGAGTCTTTTGTGGAAACGGCGACAGAGCTTCAATCAGAACAAGTTGTGGGTACCCAAGAGCGAGAGTGGGTCTGGCAGCAACGGTGAATTCAACGCCAAGGGACTCTTTGCACAATGCGGCCTGGTCGAGGGTGACGACGACGATGAAGACGATGTTGTTGATGACAATGACAATAACGCTTCCAGTGTGCATGCAAAGGTGGATCACAATGATTCGGTGCCATACTGGTCAGCGACTACGAGCACCCGCAGCCCTACCACAAACAGAAAGTCCTCCGTGACTGGCCACGACGGCTCCGCGGCTGCGACGGCCTCGACGATGCCCGTCAACCCGATTCTGGAAGACATGTCCCGCTTCCAAGACTCGTCCGCCCAAGTCGCGCAGCGCGAATTCGATCCCCGGACCCGCGAATGGCCCGTGCTGCGCCTGTCGGACTGTAATTGGGAAGACCACACCTGTTCCCTGATTGGTCGCTTCGTCCCTGACCTGGAGACGGTCCTCGACGCGAACCTGCAGGAATCCCGCGTCGCCGCCGGCGACGAAGACGACGGCTTCTTCTTTCCCCCGCCGACCTCCCCTTCCCCTACTTCTTCCTCCACTCAAGGAGACGCTGCCGGCGGCGGCGGCGGTAATGGCGACAATAGCGGAGGATCTATCGATCAAGGACCGCTCAGGGACGCCGTATGGTTCTTCATTCTCCGCCTATACGGCATGTACAGCGACGGATACGCCTACCGCGACGTAAACCTCCTCCTGAATCCCTCAGCAAAACGGTTCCTCAAAAAAGTCTGTTTTCGGCCCGAACAAATCAGTCGTGCCGATTGGGACTCGATCGGTAAGGGACTCAAGGCCCAGGAACGCGTGCTCCTCACACTCCTCGCCACCCATGCCCGCATGTACGCCTGTCTCGTCTATGCCTTTCGGTACTGTCAGTGAGTCCGTCGCGATGGACTATCAAGGACGAATAAATATATATGTATAGTCTGCGAGCAGAAAAGCTTCATGTTTGTAGCTTCGATGCAAAAGTCAATCATGACTGGAGATTGTCCATAGAACCAAATCTACATCTCCATATATCGATACAAGCAAAACTTGAAGGAACAAACATGAAAATCATGTGTATGATACTCTTGATCAATTCATTCTTTTGTAATGACTATGAAAGCAATGGGATCTATAGACAACATACAAAGCCTTTCAATCTAGTCTCGAGACGCCACACTCGTACAAGCCACAACGTGATTTGCAATGTCAATTCGACATGTGGTAGCAACCGGCGATATCATACCCATCTCACAAAAGGTAGAGCAGAGAACCAATAAAGGTCAAAGCCGCGACAGAGACGGTGTTGATGGAACCGGCGGATTTGGTAGCGACTGGCAGAGTACTGTTGCCACCACTAGAAACTGGCAGTGTCGAGGCAGAACTGGTCGTCGAGGCAGCAGCTGCACCGGTGGTAGCCGCCGCGGCAGCAGCAGAGGCACTCGTGGTGGCCGCAGTTGCGGCAGAAGATGCACCTGAACCGGCAACGATTGAGAACTGGTTGGACTGGGCCAAGATCTGGGATGGGTTGTCGACGGCCAAAAAGTTGACCTGGTAACCAGCTCCAGTGGAGGTGATGTTGGCAGCTGGCACATTGAGACTGCCGGCACTGGTTGGCACGTTTGCCTGCAACAAGACGCTCGAAGTTGGGTATCGACTAAAGTTGACCAAGTAGATAGACATGGCACTCGCGTCAGTGTTGACTGAAGTCCAGCTGACGGTCTGAGCCTGACCAGTAGTCCAGACTGCATTCTACATCACTACGTTAGTCATGCAGCGCCAAGAGAAATACTGATGATTTGAAACTTACCATGGCTGGAGAGTTGATCATGATTGCGCTGGCGGCAGCAACGAAAGTGGTAAGAGTAGTGAAGAACTGCATCTTTTGATATAGCGAATGTGAGATTGTCTAGATGACTTTCTTGAACGAGAAAAGAAGGTTATGTGATTTCTTTCAAACGCTGGCAGGTGTGAAAAGAAGAAGACGAAAGGAAAGGCAGAGTGGAAGAGGAACAGT